>JAODXP020000029.1:21881226-21903726 GCA_027497455.2 Sardinella longiceps
TGTGGGGGGGGGGTTGTCTAACCATGCTCCGCTTTGCATTCAAAGTGCAGAACAATGCTAGATGAAAGGATGAGAGGAGAGACATTGACATAGGAAGTGAGAAAGGTGGAAAAGGAGACAGGCAGGCAGACAGGCAGGTACAGACAGTGAAGTGAATACAAAGAAGAGGGCGGTGGATCAGATTGATGCATGATCAACTTTCACATTGGCCAAAGCTTTGTTTAGGAATCTCCTTATGGGCGAATTGCATCTGTGGTCTACAGTAGATTTTAAATGATAGGCTCACAAAGCAATAAGTTTTTTAAAAAACATTATCATCAGTTATCAACTAGCACCACTCGTCCTTTAGCCTTCAGCCTATGATTGAAATAATTTACTGTGGGACTTTAAAACATGGCGATGTATAGGCTAGATAATAATCCTAGATTTTAAGAGATTATGCATTCTTACCGTCTCGGTTTTGCCACCTATTGTGCCCTTGCTCTCTTCAGTCGGAGGAATACATACACTGTTGGGAATTTGTATCTTATCTTGTTTCTCCACTTTGATTAGTCGAGTGATGTAAGTACTTGCCGAAATACAGTTCTTAAGAGTCCGATTTTGCTCCTCGAGTCCAGCACTTGATTTCGAGTTTTTCTTACTTTTTCCGGAGAGCAGGCTGTCCCAGACTTTCTCGTCCTTATTTACAGTGCGACAGAGTTCACTGGAGTTTTTGCGATTCCTCCCCGACAGAAGGCAGCTCACACCGCCGCTTCTGCCTGTGCCGGAGCCTTTGCGCGGACTCCCCTTCGGAGAGATACCCGTGCCCACGGTTCCACCGGGCTTGTCACGATTCTGAGAGTCCGACTCGGAGGCAGAACGAATTTTCTCGGTTCCATTTCTGAAGTTGATGGGGAAATCCTTAAACCACCTTGCCATTGCAAATTTTGTCAGTGAGATTGGAGAGAGAACGTATACCTCTCCAAACCCTCCAAGCGCCATACAAACCGTTACGCACAGAAAGTTGCCTAATTATTTTAAAAACGTGCAAATAAAATATTCTTGCTAAGGCCAATACCAGTGACTGAACCTATTGCAATAATGATAAGCTACTCTTTACGATGTTCTAACGACATAACAAAATGATGAAGCTTTCCGAACTTTGAGTTAACATTAAAGTCAGAGCATAAAATATGGCTGTGAAGTTCATATCGTCACAGATTCTCTTAAAATGTTATCCCATCCCCTCAATAAGCTTGAGTCCTTCTAAGTAGGCTAATTTTACCTGTGACTTTTCCTAAAAAGCTTTTCTTGGTGATCTTCGTTGTAGCAGTGAACGCCAGTGAAATGATAAAGGACGCCTAGACAGGGAGCGCGAGGTGCAGGGGGTGGAGACGCAAGTCTTACGTTGCCTATTGTATCTGTACAGTTCATTGGAAGAGCACCACACATTGTCTAACATGCAAGATCCAATTTAATATAAGGTGACAAATAAATAGCTCCTATGGCCTGTCATAAAATGTAGCCTATCTGTTAAATATAAATAAACACTGGCAGAGGTCAGTGACATAGGATATTACCTATTACCCAGTGAAAGTGGCAGTGCTTTGGAAACTCATAGACTACATGAGGCTATGGTCAACACAGAGTTGTTAAATGCAGATTCCTTTTGATATAGCCAGAATAGCCTACAGTCATTTCTTATCCGTCTTAATTGAGTGACTTAATTAAAGGCCAGTGGACGTTTAAACCTATTAAATATGTGCAACTACAGACCTGCATCGATTCAGACTGAAATAAGCTTATTTGGGTAGGCCTATTTGTAGCCTAAAAATTAAAGAGCAAATAGACAATCATAATTTTCACATAATCACATTTTAACACTATTAGCCTATTGTATTAGCCCTATAAGAATGAGCATGCGAGGTTATTCTATGCTTTCATGTAACCCACTATTGTTGCATAGCCTATGCCTTTTTTTTTTTTTTTTTTTACAATTAAGTGGGTTGTCGCTTGAATGAACTTTGAGATTTATTTTGTGTAGGTTCGCTAATTTTTCTCCATGTAGGATACTCCAGTCTGACAATTGCTATATCTTAACAATTTCACAGTATGTTTATGTATCGGGATTGATTGCTGATGCTCGATGTACCACTGTGGCCTCGGTTTCATTAATCTGTACATCCACGTAACCCTCTCTGTCCTCGCTTAAACTCAGCGAACCACTGCTGTGCCGTTTTTCACATACAGACCGTATGATAAACGTGGGGGCATGTAGCCAAGGGTCTCAGATGTAGCCTACTATCCCAGGATGCAATTCTGGTTGACATAAAGAGAACATTTAGATAACATACTGATTAATGTCCATTTAGGCTTTGTTTGTTGTAAAAGCATTTATAAGGTTTATTCATTGTTATATCAATCAATGAAGCTGGTTAATTGCTGCAATTCCGATTATGCAATCTCAGTTAACAGCGCTCTGGGGCATCGATACACCCCTGCAAAAATGTTTAAAAGTGGTCTAGTCTGAGCTAGTCCATTTCTTATAAACTGGAGGGGGGATAGTGTCCAAATTTGAATGAAAAGCTTAAAGTTTCCCATGTACCCACTTTTTATATAAATAATGAACAGTATATCTTATTTATTATTATTTTGCCATATATATGCGCCCTATGACTAGTATCATAGCCCGTATCTAACTAAAACCTTCAACCATCCACCCCACGTTTTTGACTGATTGTAATAATCCCGGTTGCGCGTCTCTCCTGCCTGTCCGTCTTTGTCCAGCGGCGTCCGTAGGCCGTAATTATCATGGCCAATTTCGTGTTTGGGGATAAAATATAATAGTAAGTTTATTTGATATTAATTACAGAGAACAAGAATGATATGTATTTAGTTACTCAGAAGGAAGATTCTTCATAGCGGACACACAATAGCTCAATTTAGTAAAATGATTGCTAGCTATGTAAGACAGCTAGCTAGCTAGCTAATTTGTCAGCCATCCTGTGTTAAATTACTAGCTAGCTAGCTAACTAGCTGAAAAACATCATTGAATTAAACTGGAAATTTCACCGTCGTATCATCTGCCGAAGAACATTGGGAATAATTCAACTCTGACACTACTTGCATCCTCTATAATGGATTCTTGTTTTCAGTGATTGTGATTCTAGTTTGGTTAAAAGCAGATGTCTGGCAAGCAGTTTACGAGGGTATCTTAAGGCTACATGGTCCAACCAGGTTGAATGTTAGCCAGCTAGCTATTTTACACACATCTGTAAGTGATCATATTTTCTAAAGAGGGGGAGTGTTCAGTGCCTTTGCTAACTAACCAACTAATTACCTACTTGAAAGCCGATTTTACTCAGAATCACTGTAACATTACTCGTTGCTTTCTTTTCCTGCACATCGCGTTGTCTGACGTCTTGGTTCGGAGTTAATTTTTCTGGTTGTTAGCATGGATAAATAGTTCCCGTGACAGATATAATGGGGATAGCTAACGTTATGTAGCTGCCATGTTAACTGAATTCATGGAGTAGCTCGGAGCTGGTAACGTAAGCTAATCCTCTGGTTCTTTGTTAAGATCACCGGTGTAGTGTTTGGACCCATTAAAGACGTGCTCGACAATTTTACACTTTTTCTCTGTATGAACGGTGACATGGCACCGCACCGACAGTCATATTAATGGCTGCCGAATCGGGGAGACTACTGGCGGGACAAAGTCAAGGAAAACGAGGCAAAGGTAGGCACACGTCCGTCAGTCCATCTCCGTGTCCTTGCGGAATCTCCATTCTTGCTGCAGATTTTCATCTCCCTCTCCACTCGCTATCTGACTGTCCGGTTGTCTGTTTCCAAGGGAACTGTCTCTGGGTTTATGTCAAGCTAGCGTTACCTGTCTGCGTTGTCTAACGTTACCTGCTTGTGCTGTGTCCGCTCTCCTCCGTTCTGTGCCTGCTCGTCATCCATCCGTCCAGGTGTCCTCAGCCCGCCTCACCTGGGTGCGTTTGCGGGAGCGACCAGAACTAGTCCGATTTATTAATGCACTCAAAATGCAATAGATTATTTGTGCTAATAATACTTGGAATTTTGCGGAAGAAAAAAACAAACCGAAGCGTTTCCAGTTTAAACTCAGCTGTCTCTATTGGGCTGCCCTTGTGGTGTCAAGCAACATCATCAAAAATATTGTACTTGTATGTAAAATCATTAACCTATTGGAGATTTAAACACCCCTTATGTTTTCATAATGTTCTTAAGACTTGGCCAGATCACCGGGGTAGAATGTTTGATGGCATGTTGGCATGATTTGGTGATGGTTAATGGGTTTCAGTGAGACTTGGTTGTGGCCTTTCATGGTCTTTCTATCACCTGTAATGCAGATGAAGGCGGCTTTCCATCCAAGATGTGCACATCTGTGACGATGGGGAAAAGATGCCTGCCTCATAAAGTACTTTGACTCACTTCCAGTTTTTTTCTGTTATTTCCTCTTGTCTAAAGGTTCACAGATGCTGAAGAGCCCGGAGAAAAAGAGGAAAAAGTCCAATGCACAGGTAATGCCAAGAATGATGAAAAGTCATACATCACATTGGCCGTGTCTCAAATTACACACTTGAACACTTCAAACACTACAGTACTGTATGTTTCAGTGCGTAGTGCGTTCACACTCATAAACACTGCAAAACTAGTTATCAATCTGAATGCTTGTTTGAGTGGCCGATTTAAACAACAGATACGTCAGTCATTTCCACCTAGTTTTACAAAGCAGTGATCCACCTGGATCACTGAATCACAGTCTGTACAGATGGAGTTTGCCTGTACTGTAAATCAATCCCTGCTTTGTATCTTGAGTTTTGTTAAAGCCCCAATATTGTTCTGCAAACTGTTGATACATTCTATGGCTTGTGGCTTGTTGTGTGCGCACGTCCAAAAGTGGTTTGGCAGGTGCTAAATGAAAAGAGCATACTAGTGAAGAAAAAGACAAAAGATTTGCACACTGCATTAAAGTGACTCAACTTTTGATGCTTGAAAAAGATTGCAAGAGATTGAAACATTGTAAAGTTGAGTCACTTTAAGGCAGTGTGCAAATCTTTTTTTTTTTTTTCTTTTTAGTCACTTGT
Source organism: Sardinella longiceps (assembly GCA_027497455.2). NCBI lineage: Eukaryota > Metazoa > Chordata > Actinopteri > Clupeiformes > Clupeidae > Sardinella > Sardinella longiceps. Next base: position 21,886,317 of record JAODXP020000029.1, read on the forward strand.
GGCTTGTTTGTGTTCATGTTCTCACTTACACTCACCACACACCAGCTAGAGGTGGAGAGTGAGGGAATTATTGATTGAGCCAATTACAGTGGGGGATGATTAGGGGGCCAGATTGAATGAGCCAGGTTGGTACTTTAGCCAGGACATTGGGGAACTCCTGACTCTTTGCGACAAGTGTCATGGGATCTTTTATGACCACTGTGAGTCAGGACCTCAGTTTAACGTCTCATCCGAAAGACGAATGTTTGTGCTCATGTTAATTTTTTTCTCCCCCCCCCCCTCCGTTTCCAGCAGGGGCCCGCGGTCTCACTCCTCTCCGAGTTTGCGCCCCCGCCGACCCCCATGGTAGATCACCTGGTGGCTTCCAATCCGTTCGATGACGACTTTGGAGCTCCTTCCCGTCCAGGTGGTGCTGCCTTCCTGTCTAGCCCGGGGGCAAGTGGCGCAGGTGGGGGCTATGGGGGTCCCGGGCGAATGGCGGGCGCCATGGGCTTCATGGGCGGTCCAGCCGGACCCGGAGGAGGTCCACCTGGACGCAGGCCTCCCTTCGGCCCTCCTCCACCCAACGCCGGACCGCACCATCAGCTAGGCTTCGGGGGGATGCCAGGGTTCCCAGGTGGCGGGGGAGGCGGAGGTGGTGGAGGTGGTTTTCCGCCTGGTGGTCCATCGCAGTTCAACATGCCGCCCAACTTCAGCCCACCCATGCATCCTGGTCCTGGGTTCAATCCCATGCTGTCTCCCGGGGGGATGGGAGGCCCTGGGGGTGGGGGACCCCCACATCCCCGCTTCGGGATGCCCCCTCAGCAGCCTCAGCATCCCGGCCAGGGGGTCCACCCTTTCAACAGCCCCCCCTTACCAGGAGGAGGGGGTCCCCGAGGGCCACCCCACGGCCCCATGAACCCCATGGGTGGCATGCCCGGTGGAATGAACATGATGGCTGGTATGGGTGGGCCAGGAGGCAACATGGTTGGGGGCCATCCAGGGATGCCCCCACAAGGACAGTTCCCGCCTAACCAGGAGGGCCCCTACCCGGGCCCCAGTCCTCCAGGCAACGACGAGGGGAAGAACTTTGGCCCTGGAGGCCCCCAGCAAGGGCCCCCTCAGCAACAGCAGCCTCCCAACCTAAACCCCTCCGGCCCCCCCAACAACAGCAACAACACTCCAGGGCCTTCCCCGTCCTCCGGTCCCCCCCAGCCCGGTGGGGGCTTCCCAGGCCACCCGGATGTCCAGCAGCCCAACCCCAACACCCCCGGCCAGCCCTCTTCCGTCCCTCCCCCTCCCAACCCCAACTCCTCTCCCACTGGTCCCTTGAACGGCCCCCAGCAGCCACCGTCCAATCAGCATCCAGCTCCCAACTCCACCGGCGGCCCGTCCTCCAACAACTCGTCGCAGCAGCAGCAGCCGCCACAGAACACCCCGCCCAACTCGGCTCCGGGTCCCACCCCGTACAATCAGCAGAACAGTGGCCCAGGCTCCGCCCCAATGCCCAACCAGCCGCCTAACTCCACCCCTAACAACCTGCCCAACAACGGCGGCGCCAACACCCCCGGCAACAACCCCAACCCCCCGTCCAATTCCACCCCAACACCCACCACCCAGTCCCCCCTGCCGCCTGGTCCCGCACCCCCTTCCTCCGGACCCGGTGGGGGTCCCCCGAAAATGGGCGGGGGTATGGTGTGCCCGTGTGGCTTCTGCCTATCCGAGGTCCACGACGACCAGGAGGCCATCTTATGCGAGGCGTCATGCAAGCGCTGGTTCCACCGCGACTGCACGGGCCTCACAGAGCCGGCGTACGGGCTTCTAAACCGAGAAGACGCCGCCATCTGGGCCTGCGACTTCTGCCTCAAGAGCAAAGAGATCCAAGCCGTGTACGTACGACAAGGGATGGGTCAGCTGGTGGCGGCTAACGAAGGCTGAGAGAGCTGTGTGTGTGTCTGTCTGTCTGTTTGTGTGTGTGTGTGTGTGTGTGTGTGTGTGTGTGTGTGTGTGTGTGTGTGTGTGTTTGGGGTGGGGTGGGGTTGGTTGGTTGGTGGGCAAAGGGGGTAAATATGATGGTGGGTTGCATCATCTGTATGGAGTGGTTGAACAAAGGGGAGAGGGGGAGAGGCAAGGAAGAAATGAACTTTCAGCAGCGAATTTCTGTCTTGACCTCTTTGTTTTGTTTAAACGATCTGCGCCTGAAATACACTAATTTTATCTTTTTTTTTTTTTTTTTTTTCCTGCTCATTCTGTAAATAAGCACTTTGGGTGTTTCTCTCTCTCTCTCTCTCTCTCTCTCTCTCTCTCTCTCTCTCTCTCTCTCTCTCTATCTAAAGAAGAAATCAAACAAACAAACAAACAAAAGTCACTGTCCTTTTCATTGACAAGTCCAATTCCATCTTCTGCAAACAGTACAAATCAAAAAGCCCACCAGAGTTGTTGTGTTCCTCTGGTGAAGCACTGACATCAACTCGCTACCTCACACGCTCTATGAACTCACCAGACCAGCCCAGCCCAGTCCCACGCAAGGCAAGGCTGTGTCACACTGTAATTCTTCCCCCTCTCTCTCGCTTCCCTCTCCACAAAGGGTTCCGGCCTCTCGCCACTGTCTCTCTCAGCTGTTGGCCCACCTTGCACGCCTCCTGTGAAACAACAACACACTGCTGACGCTGACGGAAACAATCTGTGGATAGTCAACCATCAACACTCACACACTCACTCACCAACAGACTTCCCTCCGTCCACTAAAATAAAAAAAAAAAACACAGATTAACTGAACATTGAACTGCAAAGGCAGAAGTTTAAAGGCTCCTGCAGTCACAATGGATTGTTTTGGGTTTGTTTTTTTTGTTTTGTTTTTTTGTTTGTTTAATTTTGTTTTTCATTTTAAAGCTCCACCTTCGGACATGTGCTCTCTGGCTGCGGGAGATGCTTTGCAGGCAGAGTAACTGTGGGGGACGGTGTAGCATGTAGTGAAATCAGTCATATCATGTCATCATATGTGTATAGTCTTTGGCTTGCATGTGAACCAATGCAGTAACTTGTGTTTGTTTTTGTTTTGTTTTGTTTTTTTCTTTTCTTTTGTTTTCAAGTTAGGCCTTTGCTTTTACAAGGGCCTTGAAGTAGACCAAATAACTGGATGAAAAAAAAAAAAAAAAGAATTCTTCAAACTCATCTTACTGTCACTGCGCAAGATGTTTGTATTTTTTTTTTTATATACGTTATTTTTTTAACATTTCTGTCCAAGTTGCCTTTCTCTTAGCTGTTCTTTTTTGGTACTGATATCTGTGCTGTTCTATGTGCTCTGCTCTGGCGACCTCTTGTGGAGTGGAGGTGCAGTTACATGCGGGGTGGGAAGAGGGATGGTACTGTAATGTGCTCAGAAGTAAAGCGAATTTTGATTTTGTATGAGTTTGTCCTTTTTATGTTGCCTTTTAAAATGAGTATTAAATATGGAATATCTGATTGTGGTATTAACACTACAAGTGCAGAGTTATTTTCCTGAAAGGGGAATCCTAACTACATAATTTGCTTGGCTGACTTCAAAGGACAGTACTTAATGTAAGGGTGTGCACGTCATCCAATATTTTCCAATTATTACATAAGAAAGACCGGCATTTGTACTAATACCAAAGTAAAACAATTAGCCTACCTTAGCCAATAAAAAGAGAATTTCAGTAAAAGTGATCTGTTAAATGTTTCTGAGTTATGGAAATTTTGATTGACAGACATGAACATTTCAGCACTATTGATTTCATTCCAGTTTGTACCAGATCAAAAGTAATGGCAATATCTTTGGCTGTAAATTTACCCTTAGTTGTTTTCCAGTCTGTTAAGAGAATTGAGTGTGAATATTTAACCATGACCAAAGCAGTAGCTCTGCTTTTCAGTGTCTTTAGGTCAATGTGTCATCGGATTTAGGGTGGATTTTTTTTCCTTCAGATTTTGCTGTGGTAAACTGTGAGAATGCAGTGGCGTAAAAGAGAACTATGAGAGTAAAGTCAAAGTGAGCTGGTAAAGGAACCTGTCTTGGTTGGAACTAAAAAGTCCATTATACTGTTCAGTCAGTAATTCACTGGTGATAGCCCATTTAATTAGAGAAGTGTTTAACACCTGAAATGGTTATTGGCTTATGGCAAGTGTCTTAAATTTCTAGAGGATAATGTAACAATTAATATTTTAAACAGTATTTCATGTAGTTTTCATGTAGTTATGCAGAGAAAAGTGTTCTTTCATCCATGCATTCATCCCATCCCATCCCATCCATTAGAGATTTTAATACACAGAAAAGGATCTCTTTGGACAAGGTCTATTTTATAACATATGCTACTATCTGCAAACCTATCGTGGTTTAATTTGGAAGCGTGTGCCTTTTCCCAAGAGGCAATATTCATAATAGACTGACAGCAGAATCTAGCCAATAATAAACTGCATGGGGACACGCTCGCGCAGCCTGCCACCATGTCTTGACCAATCAGTAAGCTAATGGGGCGGGCTAATGGTTATCTGACGCAAAGGCAACAGGTTGTCCATAGGGATTTTGCGCCGCTGTCAATCGAGGATGTAAACTAATCGTACTGCTAAGTATTGAAAGAATATTTTTGGAAGAACGGTGATATTAAAAAAGAACTTCTGTACCTCCGAGTAACGACTCTGAAGTTGGAATTGGCTCGTGATTTTAAAGGTAAGGCAACGTTGGTGTGCTTGGAACAGCGATGTTTACTTAACAAGTTGTTTGCTTTGTGTCGATTTGACCAGTGTAGCATGTTCATGCGATTTCTATAGTCTGTTCTTGTAATTAATAATAAGAGACATGTTTGTAACTATGTAACTATCTCTGTTTTTCTATCTTACAAATTCATTATGATAGCAGCGAACATGACACAGGCACCTGTTGCTTTGTAGTTTCTCCTAGCTGTCTCGTCGGGAGAGCAGCTTGCTTCCTTATGGGAGTAACGTTAACATTACGAACAGGTGCATTATCCCATGTCTTCATCAAACCTTACTTCGGTACTTCTATATTTATTATAAACTTGTTTAGTCAGAAAGTTAACTGTTTGCTGCTCATCTATGTGTTCTGTGAGTAGCCTACACACCATAGCTCATTGTAACAGCAGCTTGGAAAAAGATGCGACGGTGCCGCCGTCACACCGTAGGTTGCCTCGGAAAGGGATTGTGCATGGCAAATAAAATAAATAAATAATAATTTGTATCCAACGCATATAAGTCTACAATTGTTAAAAGCATATGCAATATTACGCCAAAGCTTCACTTGAGATGGTTTTTAGGGGACATTAATTGCCCCTTGTCTGCTTGCCCAAGTGGCAGCATTATAAAGATAATCCCATGGCTTGGTTGTCATTAGCTTTGAAATGAAGCCCATTCCCCGTAGGCTCCCTCTGTTTCTTTGCTGACCGGAGCGGAGAGCGTTCATGCAAACAACTGTAGTTTCGCTTGTACACCGATACTGACCGACCGGACGGGTGGGTGTGTGACGCAACCTATTCTCAAGACGCTGAAGGAACCCTGGCAAGTGAACCAAATGTCTTGATATAGACCCTGGTATCGGCTCAGTATGAACTCGAACGTGGCTCCATCTCGCATAAATTGTAAACAATCCCTGGCCCAGGGCCTTTTTAAAAAAGCGACACCTCCAGTGCCTATTGAAGGTCAGGTGTGATGTGGCCCCAGGTTCTATGCATTCAGTCATGTCACTTCAGCAACCATCTGAATGCTTTTGTCAATTACGCCTACTGACACCAATACCTATGTAGTTTTGCCTCAGGGAAAATATGTTGATATTTGAAAAAAAAAAGATGTTTAATTATTGTAGGAAGTGCAATGGTGGCAGCTGCAGGGTACTTTTTCCATGAGGGAAAATAAGAGGCATGTTTTGTCAATCTTCAAGTCAGCTTGACTTAACCCACATGATGGGATATTATAGATGGTCCATTGATTTTGAGATGGCATGCTTGCTATTGGCCCTTGGGCTGTTCTGGTGATTTCAACTGTTGTAGCCCTTATGAAATCAAAGATTTGCCTTTTGTATTAGGCTAGTTGAATCAGAAAGAATATAATTATTGAATTGGCCTAACTTATAAATTGGGCTAGTAAGTAGTATGCATATTATTGTTAACACTTGAGGAAAGGGTGTCTTAGGGCTAATTTTAGTCATTGTTTTTTCCCTGTACCCTGAGGAGAGGTTTCTTCTGTTTCCTCTGTTCTGTTCTGTTCTGTTCTGTAGGGACTATTAGCCATCACTAAAGCTCCTTAGTCATGTGGCAGTCCACGTGTAGTTGTTGTTTATCCACGCATTACGTCCCCAGTGAGTGAGTTGTTGCTAATGCTTTAATGTTGCAGGAGGCCAGGTTCACAGAGAGCTAAAGGGCCCAGGTGATGGGAGACAGCTATAAGGTTGCCCATTCATGACTCTGTACTATAGCCTGCCTCTCAACAACCACATGGGTGGTGACGCGTCACATGCTCCAGTCCTCTTAAGTGTTGTTGTTTTGAACTAAAATAAGCTCTACTAAGGTAGCTAAACCAGGTTTGTTTGCAAACAATTTGTGAATGGCCTAGCCAAGTCAGATGGAAGGAACCGGTGGTGGTGTCCGGTATGCATTTACATCTTGTTGTTCTCTTAAGCCCCTGATGAGGTGAGTCTCACAGCGATACTGAGGCAAAAGACCTGCAATGTAAATAGAATGCTATTGACATTACCTGTAGAATATACAGTAGCACTTCAGTGATGATAGATCTAATATGGTATGAATAAGTCTAGGGCTGGGCCTGTAGGCTACATGGGACTAAAGCTGTGGGCCTTTGGACTACTTTGGAACTTCTGCGTGAGTATTGCTGTGGGCTATTGCTGTGTCAAAGTGTGTGAGAGTGGATGTTCCAGCAGAGTGACATTCCTCCTTGTAATGACAAAGCAGAAATGTGTAGAGTTGGGGATTATACCACAGTGTGTTTTCTAAACAGTGCAGTCTCTCTCTCTCTCTCTCTCTCTCTCTCTCTCTCTCTCTCTCTCTCCAAACACCCAGCTACCAAGTGATGCTCATCCCTCTCTCTATCCCTCTCTCTTTCTCTCTCTCTGTCTGTCCGTCAGACAATTTTAGTAGTTTAACTAGAAAAGCGCTCAGAGAGCGCAGACCTCCTCCAAGACAATGTGGTCGCAGATGGTGTTCTGGATCACTGATCACCACCAAAATCTAATCAGTTCTTACTTGTCCCAGTACACACTTTGTCCAATCCAAATTTCGTCCAAATCCGTGCAGGACTTTTCGAGTCATGTTGTACACAGACAGACACAAATAGACAGTCAGACAGACAGACAGACGCCGGTGAAAGCATAACCTCCTTGGCGGAGGTAATAAGGCTGCAACCTCTTGGTTATATGCAGTCATCGGCTGCAGCATATAGAAGGCTTCAGCAAGCCATTGTGAGTCTGCAGTTTTATGAAGGACATAAAATACAGGAATGAATGAATGAATGAATGAATAAAAAGGCATCAAGAATGAATGGGGGAGATTTGCTGTGGTTCTGGCAAGGATGCTGTGTATGCTATAGCCACTTCTGGCTTAAAGGTACACTGTGCCATTTTTACTGTAAAACTAGTGAGCTAGAAGATACATAAAAGGTCTTTCTGGCACTACAAGAACATGCCAATTAGTGAGGTCCCCCTTCCACTGTGAGCGCTTTGAGTACCTAAGGGTAGAAAAGCGCTATAGAAATGTAAAACAATCGATCAATCAATCAATCAATTATGTCTGATAGCAAAACATTAGTAATGCCTTACTGTAGGCTACGTTTTTTCCCCCAACCCCCACCCAGAACTACAGTGCATATCCTGGATGGCTGGTGAGAATAAAACTTACCTATTCCCTATCCACCCTACATACTGTATGACTATATGTCGTGACCCCAAATTAATGTAAATGTTACCAAAACAAATTCTTTGATAAAAAGCCTCAAACGTTGGCAAAAAGCTGCCTAGTGTCCCTTTAAAAGTGGCCTATTTGCTCAGCAATCTTGTGTTGGTCTAATCAATGCCATTCAGTCATTTTTAATTGAGTCCTGCTAGCCTTGCCATTTCACAGTGCACTCTGCCATTTGGCACACTGTATTGGAGACATTGGTTTTCAGCCCTCAGGCTAAAGTGCCCTGTCTGTCAGCGGCTGCAAAGTCATGCTTTTATTGTTTGTTAAAGAGGCGTCTGTTAAATAAAAGTAACGACCTGTTGTGGTGTGACTTGTCTAGTTATTAATTTGCTGTGGGGGCAGTGATGGCCTACTGGTTGGTTTCGGGCCTGGCACTCAACCCCTCACTGCACCCCAGGACACTGTAGGAGGCGTTGGTTAGGCTAGTCACTAGTGGGTCTCACCACCCTGTGTGTTCACTGTGTGCTGTGTATATTTCACTAATTCACAATTAGGAGACATTTAGAGACTAAAAGAGTGGAGTGAAGACACTAATTTCATCTTTAAACCTCACTGTCAGGATAATAAGAGAGAGAATATATAATAGTAGCACCATGTAGAATTGACTAGAATACGTGTGTGTGTGTGTGTGTGTGTGTGTGTGTGTGTGTGTGTGTGTGTGTGTGTGTGTTTAACTCATCCTCGGAGATGAGTGTGTGGCATCTTTCACTCTTCCATTGCTGTGGTTAGAAATGGTATCATGCCGTAACCTCCTGCAAGTTTCACAGTAATGGCCCGGGGTGTGGATTAGTCACTCAAGTTAGTGTTGATCATTTTAGACACATGAGTACACATGAGTAAACACATAAATATACAAGTTTCTGATAACTGATGATAGATGAGACATGATGGAGTTGCCATGTTATACTCTTGCTAGTGAAGCATTTATCAGTTTTTTTTCTGTAAAGCCTTAGGAAAACTTGGTCAGATCCTCTTCCATTTCAGTAGATGTCTTACCTAATACCTACAGTACTTTGATTTCCCCTCTCAGATAATGTATGTATATTTTGGTTGACTGGGAAACCAGATGCACCAATAGAAACATTTGACTTCTGCCTGCCCATGCTTTCTCCCCCCCTGGTAGATAGGCACCTTTACTGTCAATGATAGGCACAGATAAAAAGGACTGAATCATTTTCCTTGTGGATTAATAAAGTATCTATCTCTCTATCTATCTATCTGTCTATCTATCCCTCTTTTTCCTTTTATCCATCCCCTGTTCTCTCTCTCCCTCCATTCCTCTATCTATCTATCTATCTATCTATCTATCTATCCATCATCTACAATACCAGCTCCCCCCAAACACACAACACACACACACACACACACACACACACACACACACACACACACACACACACACACACACACACACACACACACACACACACACCTTACCTATGCATATCTACTCTCATTTTCTGCCCCTCTGAGTCCTTTGCCCTGAGCCCTGCATGAGATCCCTGAGCCCAGTGGTCCCAATTCCAGACACGTCCCCCCTGTCTTCCCTAATCCAGTCCTGGGCCCCGCGCCACCCCACCCCACCCTGCCCCACGTGAAGCCACCGTACGCTACAGAATGCCTGTGTGGAATGCCGGGAATGTTGGCCGAGACAAAGGCTGACTTTGAGAGACTAAAGAGTCGCTCGGCGTCGGCCACTGGGGCCAAGGCACCGGCCGTTACAGTGTAACCCATTGGGGAACTTCTACCATCCCCACCCGCCCTAAAGACAACTCAGACCCCCCTCTCACCCGCCCCATACACACACACACACACACTGTCCCCTCCACCTACATTACCCCTGGTTATACTCTCTGCCAGATGAATTTACAAGACACTGCGCTCTCTCAATGGTGGTGCCTCTCAATTGATTACTGTTAGAAGAGAGATCACACTCATTCTTCTTTTTCCACATTTTATTTTACATATTTTAATTTGCATTTAATTAACATCCATTTTGCTCTCTACACTGCATTTCCAAACAGGCTTCAAAAATAATTTAGTTGTGGGCCTGAGAAAGTGTTTTAATATAACCTCAGGTGAAGATGAAACTTCCCCATTTAATACTTAGACCCAAATACTTTTAAGCAGCAGGGTTACAGGTCACAAACGTTTCGGCCTCATGGCCCTTCGTCAGTGTGAATGTCTTCCCTATACTCTCGGCCAGCCCAACCTCAGCCCTGTCCTACCCCAGTTGTCCCCCAGCCAAACCCATACCCAGCCCAGCCTAGCCTGACCAGTCCTGCCCAGCCCCTTCCCTTCTCATCCCTGTCCTATCCCAGTTGCCCCCCCCCAGCCAAGCCCATACCCAGCCCTGCCCAGCCCCTTCCCTTCTCACCCCTCACTGGGTATTGATTCACTGGCCAGTCAGTTATTGATCAGCGTCCAATGCAGCTGAGCAAACAGCCCTTCACACGGATGACTGACCTTGCAGACCCCGAAACCATGGGCTCCCAGCGCAGGAATGCAGACGGAGTGAGAGAGAGAGAGAGAGAGACCGAGAGAGAGAGAAAGAAAGAGAGCGGGAAGGAGAGAGAGAGATTGTGGGAGAGGTGGAGCGAGGTGAGCAGCATTGGGAAAGGGAGAGAGAAGGTCAGTGAGGTCGAGAGAGAAGTAGAAGTTGGGAAAGGCAGGTGCATTCTCACTGGGGCTGTTCCATTATGGATATATATTATATAATATATAACACATAATAAAGAGTTCAGATGCAAAAGACTCTAATTGCCATTGCAATTAATTTATAGAAATATATTAACATAATTTTGATAAACTGTATTGTCACTTGAACTCAACTTTTACTGATTTGGCCTGATTGGTTTGTACTTGATAAAAAAATCTTCTGTCAATCTCTATCAAACTGCAATTTAAACATTTTGAATCTGAACTCTTACACTAGCAGAGAAGATGGGTTTTCTCCGGAGCTGGGGTTGTCCACCCATAAAACTTCATATGTTTTTATTCATTTACATCATCATGCAGCACTTAAAGAGAAGTGACAACATTTGTTATGTCTAGAAACAAGTCTCCTGTGTGCCTCTATCTATCTATCTATCTATCTATCTATCTATCTATCTACAGTATCTATCTATCTATCTATCTACAGTATCTATCTATCTATGTCCAATATCTATCTATCTATCTATCTATCTATCTATCTATCTATCTATCTATCTATCTATCTATCTATCTACAGTATCTATCTATCTATCTATCTATCTATCTATCTATCTATCTATCTATCTACAGTATCTATCTATCTATCTATCTATCTATCTATCTATCTACAGTATCTATCTATCTATCTATCTATCTATCTATCTATCTATCGTTCTATCGTTCTATCGTTCTATCATTATATCATCATTGTGATAGCAGTATTTGGGCTCCTATTGGCCACTGTTTATTCTTCAGCATTAATGAGGCATCAGTGCGAATGACAGCATAATGAGAGAATGAGGGGAGTGATGAAAGAGGGAGGGAAGAGAAAGAGAGAGAAAGAAAGAGAGGGTGAGGAGAAAGAGAGAGTGAGTGAAACTTGGCATTGAATGAAGGCTGAGGGGAAACAATGCATAATGGCCAGAAGCTCGTGCTCGTGGAGGCCTTACAACACAACACACAATAGCAGCCACACCTGTTGACATACTGGTTTAGTTGTGGACACAACACACACAGGCACACACACACACACACACACACACACACACACACACAGTAAGCAAAAGAAACATTTGTTTTCAATAGCCTAAGGAAATGGGCCAATCTGAGTCATACAGTAGGTCTGAGAATGTTATGTAGCTTTAAACCTGCATACCATACTACCATTTAAATGAGACCCCTGGATTCCCCCTTCGCTGAATATACCTTCTCTCCAGTCGTACTTTGGGAAATTGCATGCGAGGCACAACATCCATAACTCTTTCCAATAACACTGCAAATCCCAGGGCTAGTTTTGAAGTGGACATGCATGTTGAAGTAATGCACTTCTGAAAGACAGCCTGAAGCCATAGAAGGCTGTCCACCATGCAGGGCAGTGTAGTGCATGCATGCATGCAGAGAGACCTCACTGGTACCATGATCTATGATAAATGGAGGGGGCAGACAGCCCAAACCGGTTATACACACACACACACACACACACACACACATGCAGTACACACACACACTCTGGCCTGCTGGATAAATTCACAAACACATGGAAGAATGTTATCTTCATGTGTGATCTACCTAAGCATTGGGGCGTGCCACGCATGGACACATAACAGACTTCAAAGATCCACTCCAGACATTCTGGCTTCTCTCGAGAGGATATTGGGTAAAAAAACAATAAACTGCAGTTCTGTAGGACCATAGACTCTAGCCTAGCCATTGCACTCCTCCTACGTACTTCCGCTCGATTTTCGAGTCTGACTCCGTCTAGCCTAGAACTGTAGACGTACTCCGGCGGTAGCAAATTGGATTTACTCAGCGAGTACATCTAGCCATCAGCCATAGGTTGTACTCAGACATTGGTGGACTCTGAGCTGTTTAAATCCAATCACAACACTCTAGGATGTATTCAGACATTGTGGTGTTTAGCCTATCACAATGTTCTATCTGGACAGGGAGTCATTGGACAGGTTTAGTGTTGTTTGAATCGGCTTGTTAGTTGTGCTGAGGTTTTAGCCGTCTTACCCAAGGGTCTATCACTTATGGCCAGACTATACATTTTATGATAGTCTGGCTTGTCAGGCTAGACTCCGTCTGGGATTCCGACCATTGACCTCATTCACATCGGCTGCATCAAGCCTGAGCCAATCAGCGACCTTTAGGAAAGCAGGGGGAGAATATGATAGGCTATCAGTCAAGGGCTGATTAATAAATGTATATAATAACTAGAAAAGCGCTCAGAGAGTGCAGACCTCCGCCAAGCCAATGTGGTCATAGAAGGTGTTCTGGATCTGCAATTGCCACCAAAATCGAATCAGTTCTGGATCTCCAATTGCCACCAAAATCGAATCAGTTCTTCCTTGTCCCAATACACATGTTGTCTGAAAATTTCATCCAAATCCGTGCGGTACTTTTCGAGTTATCTTGTACACAGACACACAGACAGACACACACACGGCAAGCAAAACATAACCTCCTTGGCGGAGGTAAATATAATAAATGCGCACTGATTAATAAATGTAGAGTCTCCAAGGTGCTGCTGCCAGATATCATCACGCTTGGAATGCATCTCGTCCAATCAGAAATTCAGAAATAGTTCGACCAGACCTAATTGTTGTATAAAGACAGACATATAGACAGTGACGCCAGAGTACATAGACAGACATATAGACAGTTATACCAGAGGGGCCTGAAACAGGACATTATCAAGTACCTTAGTTATCACATCCATACAGTATGTTGAGGTGATAATTGCAGTTATTATGGTCGGTGTCTGGCATCTTTATTTAATGTCTGATTGACTGAGCCCACGCAGTGCTATATTTGTGTGTGTCTGCCTACCTAATGCTCTGGGTTCGGATCAAAAGAATATAAGATGAATAAAAGGAAAAGTACAGGGTAATAAAGTACCTATCAGTCTGTCTATCTATCTATCTATCTATCTATCTATCTATCTGTCTGTCTGTCTGTCTGTCTGTCTGTCTGTCTGTCTGTCTGTCTGTCATTATCTTCGCCAAGGAGGTTGGGTTTTTTCTGGTGTCTGTCTGTTTGTGTAGCCTACCAAATAACTCAAAAGGTACGGACATGGATGAAATTTTCAGACAATATGTGTATTGGGACAAGTAACAGATGATTACATTTCGGGTGTAATTGGTTATCCAGGACACCTTCTGGAACTAAAATCGTGAATTTATATTGCGTCAGTGAACCATATTGCCTTGGTGGGGGTGTGCGCTCTCTGAGTGCTTTTCTAGTTATATTTTATCAGCATTATTATTCCATAGGAGAAGTGGTTATTTAGGCAGACATGGTAACATTAACAATGAGGGTTTTTCTGTTGTCGAAAACACACATACATTTGTAGGGCAAGCAAAAGGAGGGTTAGATAAAGGGGCCTAAAGGGAGGTGTGTGTGTGTGTGTGTGTGTGTGTGTGTGTGTGTGTGTGTGTGTGTGTGTGTGTGTGTGAGGGGGGGGGGGTTGAATGTAGATAAAGGGAACCTCAGAGCAATAAAAGGAACGGAATGAATCGTTCAGTGAGTCATAAAGGACCGCAGGTCAGCCAGCAGTGAAGGACACATGCAAAACACCCTCCACCTCTCTCTCTCTCTCTCTCTCTCTCTCTCTCTCTCTCTCTCTCTCTGTGTTTGGGTCGGTAGGTGGGTGTGGGAGTTTGCATTGTAAGGAAATAAACATGGAAGAGATTTCCAGAGAAAAAGGCTTGTTCATTGAGTAGTCTCAAACCCCATCAGCATCAAGTCATTCTTCTGTTTTAAATAAATAATCAAAAATAAAAATACTTTTTGTATGGATTAACTGAGTGCCTGGATCTGGAATACTTTTGCTTTCTGATGTTCTTTTGAAACCCCCTTCCAAGAGCACCAGTTTGTTCAAGGAGACCAGAAGTGCTCCACCAAACTTTTTTCGTCATTATTCTGTCAGTCTATTGCTGTTAATAATAATTCTTTTTAGATCGATATATCCTTCTTTTTTAGATGGCCTAGTTTTTAAAATGAATGTGATATTTTTGGATGTCATACTGTAGTAAGAAGCTTCTGCCAAGAACCACAAATATAAACTACAGTGAAGTAAATTGAACAAAGATGGCATCAATAAAACAATTACTCTCTAAAAGAGCACTACACTTTAAGATAATTAAGATAATTTCCATAATTGTCAGCACTCCACACAAAGATAATCAAGATCATTTAGATAACAGATATGGCTCAGAGTCTTAAAGTGGCTCTGACACCAACACAAGCAATGCAATAAAGAAGAAGTTATATCCACACAGTTAGGTTAAGTGCTACAAGAAACTGCAAAGCTAAGAAAGAAGGTTGCAACATATGCTGTTCCTTATGCTGTGTGTTATTACCTCCGTCAAGGAGGTTATGTTTTCATCTGCGTCTGTCTGTGTGTGTGTCTGTCTGTGTACAACATAACTCGAAAAGCACTGCACAGATTTGGATGAAATTTATGTGTGTATTGGGAAAAGTAAGAACTGATTACATTTTGGTGGCGATCCAAAACACTGTCTGTGACCAGATTGCTTTGGCGGAGGTCTGTGCCATTGTGATAGAGCGTTCATATCTGAGCATTTTTCTAGTTCTGTACTGTATATTTTGCTTTCTCTCAGTTTTGTGGGAGAATGATGTTTGCTTGAAGTAAACCCAGACGCTTTCGTTAGTGACTCAGTATTTCTTCTCTCTCTCTCCCCCTCTCTCTCTCCCTCCTATTGGTCCTGCCGACAGGAAGTAGCCATGAGCTCCCTCAGCGCAGACAGGAAGCCCCCGCTGGACTACGGCGTGCAAATCCGCTTCATCAAAGACCTGGACGACACAGGCGGGGGGTACCCAGAGCGTGGCAGGGGCGCTGGTGGTGGCGGCAGTGGCGCTGGTGGTGGGGGAGGAACAGGAGCAGGTGCAGCCGCAACTCCGCCTTCTTCACGATACGGCGTGGCGGTTCGCGTACAGGGCATCTCGGGGCAGCCCTACGTGGTTCTGAAGGACGGTGAGAAGGGCGACTCGTACGGAGTTCAGCTCAAGACTCACCCCCAGGCCCTGAGCCCCGTGCCTCCGGGCAGTGGAGGTGGCGGAGGGTCATCATCCGGACGCAGCTCCCCTCTCCCCAGCCTACCCAGCCTCTCTAGTCCCCGCCCCTCCCCTGATCCGCGTTCCCTCTCCGCCACGCCCACTTCCCCCGAGGAGGAGCCCGTGGGCCGTTTTGGAAGCCCCTCCAGACGCCCCCCTGGAGACGGGCAGGCAGTCGGACACGGGGACGGCGAGGAACGGGCGATGGAGTTACCGTTACCGCTGCCGTTACGCCCCGCTGCTTCAGCTCCACTGGCAGCGCCTGCACAGCAACCAGTGACCAATGGGGTGAAGTCTAAAAGCCTTGTGACCAATGGGGTGGAGTCTAAGAGCCTTGAGGGACTGACTGAGGGCGGGCTTAAGAAGGTGGGGCTGAAGGGGATTGGACGAGAGGATCCAGATTCCTTCCCAGAACCGCCTCCACCTGTGGCCTTCGAGGAGGAGCCAGTGCAGGCTATTGACAGGAAGTCACTGGCCCCCATTAATAAACTCATCAGCAAGTTCAACAGCCCCGGTGCCGACCCGGCATCCACGACTCCCACCAGCCAGACTCGGGGGCGTTCGGGCGCCAGGGCTCGTCTCCGCTTTGACGAGAGGCGGCGCTCGCGGAGTCTGGACTCCCGGAAAGACCTGGGCGAAGACGACAGCGGCCCGCGGAAATCCCCCTCGCCGACCTTTAACCCCTACGGCCCTTCCCTCGCCTCTTCCTCATCCTCCTCCTCTCTCGCCTCCAACCCGCCCTACAGCAGCCTGGGCCGCAAGCCTGCCACGGTCGCCAAGGCAACGCCTGTCTCCGCCCCCAAGCCGGTGCCTTTCTCCCAGCCGCCTCCACGGAAACCGCCGGTGGTTCCAAAGAAGCCGGTGAGTGGAGATGCTCTATATCCCATAATTCACACTGTAATAAAGCAGTACTTACTTACCGCATGTCTACAAGGCTTTTATTGTAGCTTGCTGGAGTTCATCACCTTCAGCAGCTTCTTCTTATTCAGAGCCAAGATCCACCTCGCTGACTTAAAGGAATATGCCACCTTTTTTATGAAATTGGGTTATTTAGCATCTTACCTGGAGTTACATACAATGTGTTGGCAAAAGCGGGCTCAGTGCAAGCATTGGTGGTGAAAAACCCAATTTCATAAGGAGGTGCCGTATTTCTTTAAAAAACAGCTTTGAATATCAAAAAAAGAGGAGTGATTTTGATAACAAAACTGCATTGTTAGACCATAGTCAGACCCTCTTAGACAAGTGGTAGTTGGACATCTGTGTTTCAGGGTGATGCTTAAATGTCAATTGACCATCTTACCATTCAGTCTATGTTATACTATTTCTTTTGTTCTTCTTCTTCTGTGTCCTCAAACAACCTGGCCATGATTTAATTTACCCTATGCTACTTGTCTTGCAGTACATGTTGCATGTTATGTGTGGGTTTGTAGCATGCAGTGTTGGTAGAAGTGTTCTCACACTCAGCTTGTCTGTTCTATCTCAGATGACCCCTGACCTCTTGCGGAACAGGAGCCAGAGTCTGGACATGACCAATGGGGAAGAGCCGGACTCCAAACAGACCCTCCTCAGCATCCTCCGAGACGGGTGTGTTCAGTGGGTTAATATTCCTCAGAGAGGGGTGTGTTCAGTGGGTTAATATGCTGAGAGCTACTGCAGGGAAAGTTTAAACATTAGAAAAAAAGATAATTTCCTTTGGCAAATTGTATGTGTTTATTTAT
>JAODXP020000029.1:21906226-21913726 GCA_027497455.2 Sardinella longiceps
AAGAGAAAAGCCCCTCTACTAGAAAGGCTTGGCTGCCTTGGCTCCCAGAGCGCTGGTACTCTTAACGGTGGCCTTGAGCACCAAGGCACAGGATGAAAGCATTTTCTAACTTATGAAAATGTACAGCAGGCTTGTCGCTTAGTTACAGGGGAGGGAAAGAGTGTGTGTGTGCGTGGGGGGAGAGTGGCGGAGGATTGTGTGTGACGGATCTGAGTGATGCTCGAACATCAGGCGAGGCGACCGTGTCTTCTCCTCCTGTACTGATGCTATTGGAGGGAGGTGAGGGGGAGAAAAACCTTGAGAAGCCTGCTTTTGAAGGCACTGAGAGAGTGAGTGAGTGAGTGGCAGTCTTGCAGTGCTGTAGGCCTAATTTAAGCACTTCAAGCACCACAGCTCAGCCTTTTCAAGGCTGGAGTCTATTCAGACGAAGAGGGAGGTTTCATTTTGTAAAGTAGCTGAATAATAAAGAAAGAGAAACAATGCGAAGTGAGTGTTATTTATTTACTGTAGTACGTCTTGTTTTGTCTTTATAACACTATGTAAATGAAGAAACGCATTCAAAATGGAGGAATATCTTCATCTCCAGGAATAGAATGGCGGAGTCTCATCCTGTGTCTTTCACAATGCTGTAGTAGGGAAATGGAAAGGTTTGATAGTTTTACATCTGGAGGTATCAAGTTAAACCAGTTCTTGACAAAGGGCTGTTTATGTGTCTATGACCCATTTTCACATGCACAACACGTTACGTTAACTTGCCTATGATGGCCGAGGTTTTTTTTTATAGATATGCAAATTAATGGCTACTATGGATACCTCCACCGAATCACATTATACATAACCCTGACTGTGGGTAATTCACGTTTCCCGGGCACTATTAACCTCCACCGAATCACATTACACATAACCCTGACTGGGTAATTCATGTTCCTGGTCAGACTATCAGATACACATCGGAGACTATAGAGTAGTGCAATACCATAATAATAGAAATCATACGGTATCCAATTTCGATAATGAAAGTATAGTATTTTAATGAGGTTTTAACAAGTCCCTCAGTTTCAAAACAATCCATAGAAGGTTATCAAACAATTGTCAGAAAGCCCGTTTCGGTCAGTTTTGTTTGTTCTGTAACTGAAATGGTCTTTGCCATGATCTATGATGTCAATATATTAGTATTGAGGTTTTTCACCTCATGGGATTTTAACATTGGTAGGCAAACGTGGAGGCAGGCGCCATAACAGTGGCAGGTTGTGGAAATTGAGACTAGTTGCCTACAGGAAACGTTGGGCCAGGTATCATATCAATGTTAAAATGGTGATACTGTAAGTCTACTGTGGCAGGTCCTTATGTCAGGGTCATGTGAGTTAATAGGTGGGGTTGGCTCTGGGGTGTGGTGATGTGTGGGGGTGGACATCACTGAGGCTGTGGTAACAGCAGTTTGGTGGGGTTACCCATGGGAGGGTATCAGTTTGAGCTGAAACACGAGAGCTTAAGGTTACCTGAGCAAGACAAGACAGGTGGCTACTGTCTCCAGGTGCTATGGAGACATTACACACACACACACACACACACACACACACACACACACACACACACACACACACACACACTCACACACACAGAGAGAGAGAGACACACCTGTATGTAAACTCATACACATACCACCTCTTGTTTGTTCTGTTTCTCCACATTCTATCTCACACTTCTAGAACAGGTCGATCATGATCATGATCGTCAGTAACGGCGGTTGGTAATGACAGCATCTTTTGAATTGGGAAACAAATATGTCCTTGCATAAACAGAGAGAGAGGCGGGGGGAGAGAGAGAGAGAGGGAGAGAGAGAGAGAGAGAGAGATTGATGGCACGTTGAGAGGAATGTCTGTTACTTGTGAAGATCTAGGTCAGGGAATTTGTTTTTGTTACTGTACCTCTGCCAAGGAGGTTGTGGTTTCAGTTGTTTTGTTATTGTCTGTTTATTTGTTTATGTGTTGTCATGCTTGTGTTTATGCAAAAATGTATCATGTCCTTGTCATGAAACAAGATAAAGTGATGTAGTAGCATAGGCCAAAGAATTATCAATTCAATTTTAGAGTCCATCTTGATATTAGGGCGATGGTGCAATTAGCCTTGGTGAAGGCCCAAACGCTCAGACTTCTAGTTTTATTTGGCTTGTGTTATGCTTTATACCCAAATGTCCAACAATAGCAGTTATTTGCCATGCTATTTAATGTCGGCCACTGAAATTCTGCACTGTGTGTGTGTGTGTGTGTGTGTTTTGTGTGATTTGTGTGATTCTTAGAGCTCCACAGTAGATACTGAGGTGGAGATTCAGCGTCTGAAGCAGCAGCTGGAGCAGAGCCAGAGGGACCTTCAGCAGGCCAATAACCAGTAAGGACTTTTCGGCTTCCTGCAAACGAATCTGGGCTTGGTTTCCCAAAAACCTCCTTAACGCTAAGTAGTTCCTAGCCTAAACTTATACCTGTACCTTAAGAACTTCTTAGCTTTACAAAGGTTTTGGGAAACCGACCCCTGGTCATTGCACAGAGTTTCTGTGAATCAACCTCATGGAAGTTTCATTTGAAACTGAAAGGCACATTATGGACACTGTTTAGCCCCACACTAGACGTGGACCTACTGGGGGGAACAAACAAACCCACTACTGACCCAAGTAATCATACGTCAAACAAACACCTTTAATAATAACCCAACCAGTGGGATTTATTAACACTAATACATAACTGAACAGACAATAAATGAACATTGACAATACACAAAACAATCCCCGGCTGAGAGGCAGCAAGGCAGCAGTCCCAGACCAAAAGCTTCCGCCTGCAACAGGAAAGTGGGAGCTTTTAAGCACATCTTGATCATGTGACTCAGGTGTTCTCAATCAGAGTAATTGGCTCACGGACACCTGAGTAGAGGTAGGGAAAAGTAAAGGGACAAACAGCACAGGGAATACATACAGCCGTAACAGACTCATTCCACACAAACAAACAAACAAACAAACAAACAAACAAAAATCTGTTTTATCCTGCACTGGTGATTGGGTGAGCACAATGGGCCTCTTCCTAAGAATGTTCTTGAATTTGTCAATTTCAAGAGATTCCAATCCTATTATGTTTTGCAACTTTAGAACAAATCTCTTTGTAAGAATACTTGATGAATGAGGCACAATGTTTATGGATAGCCAATATGTTTTGCTAATTTATCAGTATGTCACAAGTCATAAATTATAAATCATTTGAGAGATTAAAAGCACTTTGACAGAAATACCATGACACTAGAGGAATTTTATGGTAGGTGAACACTCGCCGTCGCAACAGGACAGGCAAACCAGGCAATTGCCTTGGGCCCCAGGCTCAAAGGAGGCCCACAAGATTGACTTTTTTTGTTTCGTTGTTGGTGTTTATCAATAAAATATAACTTTAGGCTGGAGTATGACAACTGTAAGTTCAACGCAATTCATTTTATTAATGAAAGATTCTTGAAAACTATTAGAATGTGGTTCATGTGGGTGTCTATGGGGAATGAAGGGCCCCAATGTACTGTTTGCTTGGGGCCCCTAAGTACCTTGAAACGGCCCTGTGAACACTAAAGGGGATATGCAGACGGCCGGAAATAACGTTGAAATCTCACTGTTATATGGGTTGCCTGGTAAGAATGCCAAATGACCTACTAACATATACCTATTAACGATCTAAAACATTTGAAAATTACTCTGAAACTCTGAAAATTAAGACTTAAATTTGGGGGCCCTCTGCTTTTGTTTTTATTCGGTCTTGTAACTGTGACACTACCCACCAGATTCTGTAAGAACTTACTGTAAACATATACCTTCTAGTGTTTACCGTTATGGTATTACTCATCTAACTCGGTTGTCCCGCCCCTCTGTTCAGATTGGCCGTGATGAGGAGGGAACGGGAAGGGGCGGAGTCTCGTTTGCAGCAGCAGGAGGATCAACTGGCCAAGATGCAGGAAGAGCTGAGAGGCGTGTCAGAAAGCACACCGCACACAGACAACCTTCACGCGGTACACACACACTCGCGTCACACAGACAACCACACAGATTCAGACTGCATAGTGACACTTCTGATATACACATTCCATACATACCGTAGATGTTTTTGACAGTATGTGTATACACACACACACACACACACACACACACACACACACACACACACACACACACACACACACACACACACACTCACTCACCTTCAAGATTGACCAGGAAATGTAGGGCTCCCAGTACATATCCCTGCTTAATTTTCTTAATGTTACTCAAGCTGTTCAATTTCTCCTCAATAACCCTGTTAACCAATCATATCCCACCCTGGCCCTTGTAGGAGTTAGCATCATTGCAGGCGGACCTGTCCGAGGCTGCCCTGCAGCGCCAGCGTTTGGAGGAGTCGCTACGGCAACGAGAGCGTGAGCTGACCGCCCTCAAAGGGGCGCTGAAAGATGAAGTGGCGTCACATGACCGCGAGATGGAATCTCTCAAGGAGCAGTACAGCCAGGATCTGGAGACGCTCCGGCAGGGCATGGAGAATGTGTCTCAGGTACACACACACACACACACACACACACACACACACACACACACACACACACACACACACACACATAGATACATCTATGTGCACCCATGTCTATGTGTAGACACTCTGGCAGAGCCTGGCGAATGTGTCTCAGGTACACACACACACACACTGATGCAGATACATATATGTACACTTACTTTACACCTAGAGGAAGATGCTATTCTTTATTCCACTTTTTTTTAACATTATGCTTTGCGTTTGTCTCTTGCTCCCCCTATTTCTGGTTCTCTCCTCTCCTATTTCCATCTCTTTTTTTCTCTCCCCCCCCCTCTCTCTCTCTCTCCCCATCAGACCCAACAGGAGATGGAGGATGAGAGGGAGCGAGTGAACAGCTCAGTTCTGGCTCTTGAGGACGAGCTGGAGGGCACTAGGGCCAAGGAGCAGCACTGGCGGACACAGCTGCATTCCAAATCACAGGAGTGAGTATTATGACCTCATCAGAAACCTCTGCATAACCTCTCCACAACCTTCACACAATTTCATCACAACAGTAGTACAGCTACTGTCACTGCAACCTGACTACAGCCTTCACACAACTTCATCATAACAGTAACACGGCTACTGTCACTACAACCTCACCACAACCTCACTACAACCTTCACACAACTTCATCACAACAGTAACACCGCTACTTTCACTACAACCTCACCACAACCTTCACACAACTTCATCACAACAGTAACACAGCTACTGTCACTACAACCTCGCTACAACCTTCATGTGTCTCTATGTACGGCTCTGATACTGGTCCCTCACTGCTGCCCCCTAGCTGTAGGTGTGGAAACACCTGCTCAGTGCAAACATGTTGCAAGGCCAGTACCAGCCAGCCCCACCACCACCTGCCCACCCCTCTCTACTTCAGTGCCTTTAATGTACAACCTTCACCCTGTAACAGAATGTGTCCCGTGAAATAGTCATGTTTGCAGAGGACAAATTGTTTAAATTCCAACAGATTTCCGCTGGCGGTATTCCAGCAGTAGCAACAGCAGCAGTAACATTAGTTACTCATTACAGGGGTGTAAACCAGCGTCCAGGAAGAGACAGTTGCAATATTAATAACATGCTGTTTTGATTGCAGTTTAGCTGTGATAGAAACACTTTTTAAAAAATGTCATTTACTGTATGTAATCAACAGAAGTTTTATTTCTGAGTCTTCATGATTTATATAATGAATTATATAATGTCAGGAACAATCTCCCAACCTCCTTGGCAGTGTAGGGAAGTCATAGTTGTAGTCATACATAGTCACTTCAGTCCATGTTTAGTGTAATATACCTCTACCTACACCCACCTTGTGTGCCTCATATGTATCTTACCTCAATCAAAACCTCTCTACAACCTTCATGTAACTCAGTAGTTCTCAAACTTTTTCTGTCATTCCCCACCTGGAAGGCAGAGAATTTTCACGCCCCACCTTGAATATCTCCGTGAGGAATACTTTTTGCAAGTGAAGGTTTGAGAAACACTGATGTAACCTAAATAGATCCTGAAGTGTTACTTCACACACATTATACACTGAACAGATGCAAAGCACAAGAGTCCCTGCAGCAGGTTTGTCACTCCTGCATAATGTGTGACCTACAGTATATACAGAACCAGCACTGTGCCTTGTTGTGAATATAAAGCCACCAGCTACTGTACCTCCAGCAGCAACCACCATCTGGTCCTTGGCCAGGTTGAATGCAGCTTGTTTGCTCTGTTTGCAACACTCAGAGCTTCTGTTCACATTCCCACTGTGGTATATCTAGCACCAATCATTTCCATGTAGAGGATGTTAAACATTAAACTGTATTTTTCTTTCTTTCTTTCTTTTTAAGTTTTCAGCCAGCTGTTTCACAGTTCCACAAGTCTTATGTAACGCATCCTGCCGTGTGAAATGCAAAAACGACAACATTTCATCCATTTCAGTGCCATCTGTTTGCATTCATTTCTTTGTTAATGATAAACTATATTTGTTTTTGTTTTGTCTTCCTCCCCTTTTTGCATGCCACTACCTCTGTGCCTGTGTTCATCTGTGGGTTTGTATTGGTCAGAGGGGTCGGTCAGCGCCCAGCGCCCAGAATGTGAGACAAAGACCCCCTAGCAGACTGACACTAACCCACCAATCATGTTGTGTTGATGATCTGAAAACAAACAAACAAACAAACAAAAAATTATCTGATCTAACCCAATCATATCATTCAATCACTCAACTACTCAATTGAAAACAGCTATGACTGTATAGGATATTATACATGTGTATATTTCTATAGCTACTATATAGTGTAGTTTTGTAGCATTAAATGTTTGTACCTGGAGTATGTGTGAGTCTATGTAATGTTAGTGTGTGTTTGTTTACATGTTTATATTGTGTGTTAATATATAAATGTTTTGATATAGTGTGTAGAAGATAGTTCTGTGCATTTGTATGAAACATTTTCATGATTACTGTTGGCTGTAATCAGTGCAATGATTATTTGTATGAATCAACCAAGGATGGAATCATCCTAAGCAAGACGATCAAGTTTGATTGCTAACGAATTACTGACAATAACCAAGTGATCAGTGTGTATAATGTGATCTGTGTGTTTCACAATCAATCAGTGTGTGTATACTGTATGTGTGTGTGTGTGTGTGTGTGTGTGTGTGTGTGTGTGTGTGTGTGTGTGTGTGAGTGAGAATGTACACTGTGTGTGTGTGTGTGTGTGTGTGTGTGTGTGTGTGTGTGTGTGTGTATGTGTGTGTGCTTGTGAATGATGTCCATGTTGTGTTTGTGACTCCCACAGCCTGCAGAAGGTGCAGGAGGAGAAGAGGGAGCTGGAGGAGCGGCTGAAGCAGATGTCTGGAGATGAGGACAAGAACTCACTCCTACAGGTAATGCCCACGCTCACACACACACACACACACACACACA
>JAODXP020000029.1:21921226-21933726 GCA_027497455.2 Sardinella longiceps
TCTGTATGTGTGCGTACACATGCTTGTGTGCGGGTCTGTGTGTGTGTGTGTGTGTGTGTGTGTGTGTGTGTGTAGCTGCTGCTGCGAGTGAAGGCGCTGAAGCGGCAGGTGGATGAGAGTGAGGGGGAGGTGGAGCGTCTGGAGGGGGTGCGCAGGAAGGCCCTCAGAGAGCTGGAGGAACAGCAGGAACTACAGGACTCACTACAGGCCAAAGTCACCGCTCTAGAGGGGGAACTCAAGTACGTAACACACACACACACACACACACACACACACACACACACACACACACTCTTACTGTATACACACACATCCACACACACACACTCTCTTTTATACACATAAACACATGACATGTGTGCAGAAAATACACTTTTAGGAGGAGGACTCAATAGGCAAATAAGTTCCAGGATTACAGTCATCACATTTCAGCACACACACACACACACACACACACACACATTATTGCATCTTATGTAAGTCGTACCTGCACACATCCAGTACAGTACCCGTACACCTTTGGTTTTGCAGCAGTATCTGACTGACATCCGTGTTAGGCTGCGTGTGGCCAGCAGGTGGAGCTACTGAGCCAGTGAGGGAGAGCAGTTGCAGTGAGGGCTTGTGTTGTGCAGCTTCCTCAGTGTGTCTGTAGTCTCTAGTCTGCCAGTGCCACTCCCTGTGGTGAGGACTGAGGAATCCGCCGGAGGACACTGAAGTGTGCTCAGTCAGAGGTTACAAGTATAACCCTAACCCCTAACCCCTATCCCCCTCCACCCCCATCCATAAACAAGGCCACCATGGCTGATCCTCAGGGCTGGAGTGACATTTAAAAAAAATGTGTTTGAGCTTGTTTAAGTGAGCTAGCAAAGAATGACAGTGTGTCCTGTGTGCTGTTAGGTGTGCTTTTAATGCTAACTACTGCTATTGATTCTTGAAGTAGTGTCTGTTTTTCCTCACAAATATGATTGTATTGTTTCTTTTTCCCTCTTTCTCTTTCCAATTTTCATTTATTCATTCATTCACTCTCTCTCCACACACACACACACACACACACACACACTCTCTCTCTCTCTCTCTCTCTCTCTCTCTCTCTCTCTCTCTCTCTCTCTCTCTCTCTCTCTCTCCCCACCTCAGGAGAAAAGTGCAGAATTCTCGGCGGCCAGTTCTGGGCTCCTCCACCCTCAGTTCCGACGAGGAGGACGGTTACTACGACAACAACAACATTGCCTCCATCCTCACGGAATCGCAGCTTCAGACCACCAACTGCTAGAGGAGAATGACTGACTGGACTGATCTCAAGAACACACCAGATCAACTCCAGGGGGTTTTGGACAAAGAAAGAGATTTGGTGTTCAGAAGAGGCGGGGCTGACCGATGGTCTCACAGAGGAATGAATGAATGAATGAATGAGAACTTGAAAGAGAGAGAGAAAGATGAGACAAGATAAGATACATTATTATTACTTTCGAAGGAAACTCAAGAATAAGAAACAATGGACCAAATATTTGTAAGGAGAAGCAGACACTACTTCAAAGAATCAAAAGAAAGCGAGAGAGAGGGAGAGAGACGGAGAGAGAGGGGAGAATAAAGCTTGGTAGATGGAAAAGAGAGAGAAAAAAACAATCTGTACTTAAAAGGATGGCGTCAGGACGAAAGAAAGAGAAAGAGAGACAGAGACAGAGAGAGAGGAGAATAAAGCTTGATAGATGGAAAAGAGAAAATATAATAAACGACTGACTGTACCTAAATGGATGGCATCGGAAAGAAAGGTTTAGGAGGACCTGAAGATGAAGCCCTGCCGAGAGTTCCTTATCTCACAGCTCAGCTTGACCTTTGACCCCCTACACATTAGACTCTGGTTTTAATTTTCCCATGATGCTCTTGGAGTAGACAGACTGTGGTTCCGCTCATGTCAAAGCTCAAGCTTTAAAAGAAAGATCTCCACTGGATGGTTTCATCTTTTCATATTTGACCTGCTGAAAGAGATTATTGCCCTCTGAACTTTGAACTTTGATCTTTCCTCACTACTTTGACAAAGAGGATCCAGAATGCAGAAGGTGTCATAGAACGTTACAGGCTTTATTGTTATATTCCAATTTTATTCCAGTTACCGTATATTGCATGTTTTCGCCGTAAGCTTTACAGACTGGCACTCATGTTGTAGTTCTCACAGTGAACTAGAGGAACACTGCCCACAGCATGATGCATTTGAGCCTGAAGATGTGTGACCACTGCACCATTTTGTGACTTTGTTTTTGTTTTTTTTAGTTGCAGGTGTATTTCCTCTTAATCGTTAGTTGCAGTTTCCTGGAGCAAATGTTCCGTGTCAGAATGCAAATAATAGTTTCATCACCTTTTTCATTCCACTCGCGAAATCATGTGTCACCAGCTTCCAGCTTCCTTTGCACGTTATTATTTCCTTCATCATTATAAACAGTTAATGCCTATGGTTGGGATCAGTGACAAATATGTTTGCCTGCAGCTGAATGTATGTGTGTGTGTGTGTTTGTGTGTGTGTGTGTGTGTGTGTGTGTGTGTGTGTGTGTGTGTGTGTGTGTGTGTGTGGTGGTGGTGATGGGTGGGTGTGTCTGTGTGTGTGTGCTGAAATGTGATGCCTGTAAACATGCGGCTTATTTGCCTATTGAGTCCTCATTTTCCGGTGTGGTGAAAGGGATGATTTCAAAGCAAATTCTTTACACAATCTTTTTGTACTTTTAGAACTGTATGCGGACTGTAACTATATCTCACAAAATGTTGGTGTTTTATTCATTTGCTAAAAAATAACATCTGTTTTTATCCTTCATACTAAATTTAGTCTTTCGATTACACTTTGATACCTGTTATTTATATTGAGAAAAACTGAGACAAAAACAGCAGGCTTAACTATTCCTCTATGTAAATGGGCTTTTTAAGCTAACTGGTTTTAGACAACAACAGGCATAATGATTAAAAAAGTTACTTGTTTTGACAAAACTGTTCAACGTGCAGAATGTTTAAATATAAAAAGAACTTCACAATCTTTTGTATGAAGCTGCCTGTGTGTCTCTGAACTGATTGATTATAATAGACACTTCTGAGAGGCTAGAATCAGGCTGTGTATAATCTGTGTGGAGGAAGTTGTGTATGCCACAATTATAGATTTGCACTCAAAAATTAGAGCCTGAAAGCTGGAGACGAAGTTGTGTGTGTGTGTGTGTGTGTGTGTGTGTGTGTGTGTGTGTGTGTGTGTGTGTGTGTGTGTGTGTGAGAGAGAGACATGTACTCAGTTTTATTTTGAGAGAAAATAAGACCCTGAAAGTGTGGGATGAGGTGGGGATGTGTGAATCTGAGTTGTACAGCTGTAGTTGAGAATTTTTGAGAGTGGAATGTCATGTGATGTACTGTACATGTACAATGTTAGTAGTACATAAGAATTGAAGGATTTAATTGTGCCCTTGGGTTTGTAGGCTCACTGTCTTAATCTCAGACCTGAAGTGATCCTTAGAACATTCTGATTATGCTTCTGAACCTTTAGACTACAATGGGATATTTACCAGATATATTTTACAGAGAACTCTGCTTGGAAACCTACCTGGTTTTAACACCCAAAGTGTGTGTGTGTGTTTGTGTTTGTGTGTGTGTGTGTGTGTGTGTGTGTGTGTGTTTGTGTTTGTGTGTGTGTGTGTGTGTGTGTGTGTGTGTGTGTGTGTGTGTGTGCTGTAATTTTTTAAACAGCTTTGAAAGCATACACAAAAATTCTACTAATTTGTTTAGGATCAGGATTAGCCGTGAGCGACTGAACTTGCTTCCGCTCCACTCAGACACTTCAGCCAACACTTAGACTTTGGCACCCTTTATAAAATTTATAGTTTTTAGGCTCAAATGATTGACATACTTACAGTACCAACATTGTCAAACTACAGTAACGTCTGGCATTTTTTTGTCTACGGGCTGTTGCTCTGCTGGGAATTTGATTCCTTGGAATGTTCTTTCACCTGGCACCCAAACCACCAGCTCACATTTCTGTTAATGTCTTAAATGATGTGAGTGTCTACTTGTACTTCTGAGTGATTTGGACTCTGGTTTCTGAGATTGTGACTTTTCTCTGTTGTTTTTTTAAAGAAATACTGTACTGTATGTGCAAAAATGTTATAAGGAAACTGTAAATCTATTCTCAGTTAAGCTCTTTTTTTGCTATCTCAATTAAATTTGCACAAGTCTTCTTGGCATTTGTCTCCTTTTGTGTTACTGAATTATGAGAGGGGGATTTTTTTTTTTTTTTTTAGGCATACCAAGTGATGATTGGCATATTTATTTCCCTTCCTGCTATTACACAGCTGTATCAGTCCCATCTTGATCAACAGAAGTGATATTTTTCTCTCTTTAAGTGATTATGGTAATGCAAGTTCCAACTAGATGCAAGTTCCAACTAGTGAATACACCAAAATCACCAATACCCGCTGACCTATAAATGGGTATCAAGGGGAGGAAGGAGGTGGAACCTGTTTAAATTTATGTTTACTGAGATCCTAAAGCTCCCTGCTTTCAAGAAAAGTATTACTTGTCAAGGTTTATTACTTTCTAATATATTCCATAGGCACTTTTGTCCAAGAAATGCCCATATTTTTTAATATTCCACCAAAATAGGCATAAGCTTTAAAATAATAAAGGGGGTAGGATGTGGAAAAGATTTTGCAGGTGGAATCCTGGGCATATAAGCTTTCAGAAAATATATAGTTTATGGGGTCTAATATGTTTCCCCTACATGCCACTGGCCTAAATGTCACCAAAAATGGCCAATTTTTCAAATGCCAAATTTCTTAATTTTTGGGATTTATTGTAATGAGTAGGGTGGAGCATACCTCAATGGCAAACATATCATGCTATGTAATATCCTGAAGGTGTTTGCTTTCAGAAAATGTATAGGATGTATGGTGAAATTAGTCCTCCCTTCATGCTTCAGGCCAAAATGTAGTAGTAGTACAAAATCCACCCGAATCCCATTCATTTGGACTAATGGTCCACTCAAAGCTCAATAACTTTTTTCTAGAAAATCTTGGCTCTGCAGGCACCTGATATCCTAAATCTACATAAAATTGCGGTTCAATTGATACCAAATATGCTTTGGCTATATTTACTTCCACCTTCAACCCTAATTCGCTCAGACTAACACCTGTAGGGGAGATCCCTAGAGCAAAGCAACTTTGGCACCAGAACCAGGGACATTTGCCAGCCTCCTCCTCCACTAGTGTGTAGGCCACCTACTCCACAACCATGAGGCAACATGGGCTGTTTTCAAAGAGGCTCCCGGTGCTGCCTCAGCACAGAAGCCACATCTTAACCATCACTTTTGGCCAACATACAGTATACCAGGCACATCTCTCATCTACCTCAATGCAGGGCTGGACTGGGAACAGAAAATACATTTTTTGGCCATGGCGGACTACCATGATTTTATTCAATAATAAGTCCGTGGCAAGCTAAAATAACACTTTAAAGTTGAAAACATTGAATGAACATGAGAGATTTAATTGGACAAGCCCAATATCCTTCAAGAAAATGATTACATTATGACAGTGCCAGCCGAAAAAATGACCGTTGGCCCACCAGGCATTGTCCTGTGTGCCCTATTGCCAGTCCATGCCTGCTTCAGTGTGTGTTTATGCAAATAACATGTTCCCATGGGGTGCTTGTATTCTTTGTTTTTTTGCAGAGTCAGTGAGTGTGTTAAATAACACCATAGTTGTACCCACGCATTCTTCCTGTCACGCAAATCTGCAACCAGTCCAACCAGCTCTAGACGATCATCACTTAGAGCCTGGCAGAATGGGTAACTAGTGTGATAGCCGTCAGTCATTGTCTGACGCCATATCTTTGTGCTAACCAAAGGTTCTAGCAAAGATCATGGAATAGTGAACCCTCTCTGGTTCTAGAGCATAGCTAGCATTCTAGAAATCTTTTGTGCTAACTTAAGGTTCTAGAGCGTTGCTAGCACTCTAGAATCTTTTGTGGTAACCAAGCACAGAAGGCCGTTGCCAGGGCGCTGGCTGAGGCAAAGGCTGATGCCTGCCACTGACAGGCACCCCACTGGGAGGGGATGTGACCTTGTTAAAACTACCCTGTCCTTCTCGTTATCCCATTAGCTGCTAATTAATTAAGGCAGAGCTACTGCTTGCTAATAGTGATGGCTGCTACCTATTTCTCTGATCTGGGCTGCCTGACGGCATGGAGGTGAATGTGAGTTAGAGGTCATTGGAATGTAACATAACATTGAATCTGAATTATGTTCCTATTTATCGAACTCACGTTCCTAGATCTAAAGCTCTCTCTCTCTCTCTCTCTCTCTCTCTCTCTCATTCTCTCTCTATATTTCTCTATTCTCTCTATTTGTGTGTTTGCCTGGGTATTTGAAGACTTGATTGCCAATCTTATGCCAATATTCACTGTCAGCAATTAAATGTGATTAGAGTGTCACAGAAGATAATTTCTGCTTTCATTTCATCAATTTTCACAAAGCATCAGTCATAAAGATGTCTCCTGTTCTTATTTGTTTTTCTTTTCTTGCCCACTCCCAGCACTCTCCCTTTGGGCCTGACGCTGAGCCAGAGCCAGAGCCAACAGCAAAGACATCACATAAAAAAACATGAGCTCATCCACATAGACTTGTACTTACATCAATGTTTCTCATGGCACAAATTCAATAAAGCTGTAATTCACGGTAATTACGTAATCCCAATGACTTTGTATAATCCCAGGTCTAGCCTGAGAGTTCCCATGCTCCTTTGCGCGCTTATTTCATTTCACTCTGCAAAGCAGCATGGTGACCATGGCCGACTTTCTCGCCTGCTTTCGGTATCCAATCACAGAACAAAAAGGGACTAGCACGGCCCTCGATTGCATTTTACATCACAGGGTCGCCCTGGTATTGGCTCTGAGCTATGTACAGATGCTATGATAGACATTCATAGATAGCGTCCAATAAACGGCTCTGGATAATCGTAAACGATGCTTCCGCTACGAGAAAAGCAATAGGTGGGTCTCCAGACTAAATATCACTTGTGATTTTAGTTTGGCGATCGCCAGGCTAGTCCCGAACTTCTCCTGTGTTGAACCCGGCGACCATCTTAGTCCTCCTTCCACTCTCTAGTTTCCTGTGTGGGTCCATCTTATAGCAGGCACACCCACTGGAAACTATCCCAGTCTGATCTTTATTGCATTACTGGAGTGGGTACTCTGTGTAGTCTACTCCACACTTAAATATAGACTCTCAGCTCTTATCTTGAGAAAGCTCATTTAGTTGAAGTCTGATAAGACACTGGCTACCGAGAAGAGTGAAGATCTCCATCCGCTCTGAGTCAAATGGAATTCTATAGTAGGCTAATTAGAGGTTAACTAATGAGAAATTTGATCATTAAAACATTTTGAAGCATAAAATTACAAAGAGAGCACAGACCTCCACCAAGGTAATGGGATAGAAATTTCAGATGGTTCCACATCACCACCAACGTTTAATCGTCTGTTCCTTGTATTAATACCCATGCCTGATCATTTAATCCTAAAAAAATCCTTTGCACACAAACGGTCAAAGAAACCAATGCTGGCAAAACCTTTATTGGTAGAGGTAAATAGGCCAATTCTTTTTTTTTTTTTAACTCGGATGGGTGCATCCTAAGAGAACAGTGGATTAACATGCAATTGAATCAGGTGTTGTATAGCCCTAAGTATAGCCTAATGTCTCCTCTGTGTGAACTTATGTCACAAAGCAAACACATTCTTGTCACATTCTCAGTGTGATTACAGGGTTAGCAGTGTCTGTTAGCACAGGATCGTCCTAATCCCCCTGTCTGTCATCAGCATAATTACTGGTGACATCAGATCTTTACCTCCTCTTTGACCTCCCTCTCTCTCTCGCTCTCTCTCTCTCATTCTGTCTCTCAATTACTCTTTCTCCACTTAATTCACTCACACTTATTCTCTCTCTACTTAAATCAGTCTCTCACACTCCCCCCCCCTCTCTCTCTTTCTGTCTCTCAATTACTCATTCACTCAATCACTCATTCATACTCTCTCTCTCTCTATCTCTCTCTCTCCTTCACTCTTTCACTCACTCACTTATACTCACTTTCTCTCTCCCTCACTCTCGCTGGTCTGTCTTCTCCATTTGTCCTTTCTCTACCCCCCCAGGTGAAGGCCCTGAAGCTCAACACACTTTTAACCTACTGACCTGTCAGTAGTGCCCATCAGTAACACACACAGCACACACACTCATGACAGACATGACATCTCTCTCTCTCTCTCTCTCTCTCTCTCTCTCTCTCTCTCTCTCTCTCTCTCTCTCTCAATCACTCACTCACACACACACACAGACAATGCAATGCAAGGTATAAGTTCACTAGCTTAACATAGCCCGCCATATGGCTGTTCATCCGTATTCATGGTCTGGAGATGGTTTTGTCCATGTGAATTTACAGCCTGACATAGCCCACCCATAATACTGCTGTTCATAACCTGGCGCTATTCTCTCTCTCTCTCTCTCTCTCTCTCTCTCTCTCTCTCTCTCTCTCTCTCTCTCTCTCTCTCTCTCTCTCTCTCTCTCTCTCTCTCTCTCTCTCTCTCTCACACACACACACACACACACACACACATATCCATTTTAAAGCACCCTGTCCGAGTGCTGATGTCTCATGTTGTTATACACATTAAGTAACTGCAGTGTTATTTCAAGCATGTCTGCCTGCCTGGCTGAATCCTAATGTGGTGTGGTGAGATGAGCTGTCATTCAGTCTCTCTGTCTGGGGACCTCCCTCTGGCTCTCTGAACTTATTGAGGGATTTACTCCACAGTCCAGACGTGTGTGATCTCACCGTGGCCACACGCAAAGCTCTTAATGCAGCTGGGAGGGACTGGTGAAAGAGTTAAGGTCATGCATGGTCTGCATGGCTAATCTGGAAATAGTGGTTATAGTGTCAAGCAAGCCTGGTTCAGTGGCCTGTTACATGACGTCAAAATATAGCCAGTGACGTCTTGTTTTTCTCAAACTACATACAGTAGCAAGACACAAAGAGGGGTAATTATTGTGTATTCACAGAGCTTCAAGTTCATTCTATGTTTAAACTGATAATGACATGTTCCCAATTAGTCTTTATGTGACAAGTCAGAAACTCTTTTAAACTAGCATTCAAGGGTAGATTTTCTCAGACGCTGACAATACTGTAATGCCTTAGACTTACAACTGAAATTTGAGCCGAAATTTGAGTATTGTCCGCATTAGACTCATTGTTCAATACACAGAGGTTTGTGAAGACTAGAGATTTTTGCAGTATTTGTGGCAGCGGACAACAGAATTCACATGATTTGACACACAGAAATGATTATGACATCATTATACATCATTATACATAACTGTATCAGTATTTTTAACTGAGAGGTTGAGGCCTGAAAGTTTTTTTTCCAGTTTTACTGGAAAAGGTCACCCCGGTCACCTATTTTCAGATATTATACAAATTACTAAAAGAAGGGCTTGGCCAGAGGAAACAGGCAGCTGATACTCAGATTTTATTTGTCATGGGTTGGGTTACCATCTTTCATTGGCTTCATATGACAAATTGCAGTGCTCAATCTCAGAGAAAAACTTTCCAGGACTAGCCAGATTAAACAGTCGCCAATATCTCCGGAACTAAATGTGTGTATTACACATAACATACTGTACATGGGGTGTGATGCTTTGAAAAGCCTTTGTTCTCTTTCAAGAGTTTGGCAAAGGCAAAAAAAAATAAAAAATCTGTCTGCGGCTATAGCAGTGTGACGTGGGCATTTTTCTTCAGAAATTTAACTGCACATTTTAGAGTTGAATCATATCTTCCTTGTAATTCATCCTGGCCTTTGTTACTCTCTGAGCGAAAGACCTATTAGAGCTGTGGTTTGTGCAAGATCTGTGGGTTGTTCGTTCTTTTGTAGCTCTGCTACCTGTTTGCGACATTTCACCCTGTACTACCTGAGATCATTGCCTGCGGGCACAATATGGAATCAGAATACAGAACATTCTGTGACTTTTTCACAATAACTCTAAATGTTTTAGCCAGTGGCATTTGGCATGGTACACTGATGCCAGTAAATATCACATGCAAGATCCACAGCCCTCAGAGAGAGACAGAGAGACAGAAAAAACTGTGGTCAACAGTTTTATGTGCCAGGTATTGTTTGGTGCCAAGCTTCTGC
This sequence comes from Sardinella longiceps, assembly GCA_027497455.2. Classification (NCBI taxonomy): domain Eukaryota; kingdom Metazoa; phylum Chordata; class Actinopteri; order Clupeiformes; family Clupeidae; genus Sardinella; species Sardinella longiceps. The sequence continues at coordinate 21,931,424 of JAODXP020000029.1, forward strand.
AGCCATTTGTGACGGCAAACCACATGATCATCAATCAAGAGTAGTATTTGTATGAACACGTCTAAATAAACCTGCCAACCCCTGACATGACAAGTGGCAATTGTTGACTGTTTGATTCTTTAATGTCCTTAATAGGCCTATTTATTTATGCCTGGCCAGGCCTATTACATCACCTTATGGGCCTATTATACAATATTCAAATATATTTTATTGCAGGCTAATGTATTATGTTATAAGTATAAAAGTATTTTTGATGTTCTTGCTTAAATCCATGACCAGGTCCGGTCAGTTTTGTCTTCTGGTTCCTCTGTAGCCTTCCCATGCCCTCCCCTGTGCGCTATCTTGCTGTGTATCTAGCCTCTACACACACAAACAAATGCACACCCAAAGTTAAGCTAAGACATAATGACTGGTCGGTCGGTAACCATACCACAATGACCATCAGGAATTGCAAACGCCTATTCGCTCATCACTGGGCTGTCCTCCGGTGACTCATGTCACTTGCGGTATTCGCGTGGGTGTCATATGAACTGACCCTAGCGGACAGGTGGGCGAATGCACGCGCAGCTCTGAGGGGTCTCCTAGCCTACGGTACTCCTCCGGAGTTGGAGACCAGACCGGACCAAGTTTGGTGACGTCGTCACTTTCCCTCTGCTTGCTTGCTTAAGCGTGGGTAAAATTGAATCTTTTTTGGATCAAAAAAGCGGCACAACTGAAAGACAACTACAGAGTTTGAAGAGGCCGCTTTGGGTAACAGGAGTCGCGATGAATATCACTTTTCCTGATTGTGGGACGGAGGAAGAAGTCGTGGTATGTGTTTATCAACTAACGCTACTGTAGCCATTGCCAATGTCGACAGTAGCCTAATGAAGCATATGTTGCTTTGCCTACTGCAGATTGTTTGAGGCTCAAGAGATTCAGTAGTTGCTATTTGGCTGCTGCCCTCACACAATCAAAGTTTTTGTTTGGACGATAAGTGGTGCGAAAAGAAAACCACATTGATGGAATTTTCCGAGACAGCTGTAAAAGTTTTTAGTCCCTCACTGAATCGAAATGATTTCTGATGGCATGTTGGTTAAATTCTGGCATAGGATAACCTGACAGTGAACGAAGTGTCTGGCTTGAAAAGTCACCAAAGTCATAACGAATCGAGGGTTGTTTTATTAATTTATTGCTACAAAATATTTCTATAACTATTCACTTGCTCGACATGGTAAGGGGTCATTTATCATGGTTCAGTTTCATGGTTCATTTATCATGGTTCAGTCTAGACGCTTCCAGCTATCTTTATAATTATGACTCATGAATAGAACACCAAACAGTAATACACACACACACACACACACACACACACACACACACACACACACACACACACACTGACCAAGTACAGTTCAAATACAGAGGAGGTGCCATCCTATAATTGTCTTCTTTGACAAGTCAAGACAGCAACATTCTGCATAGCTGTTGTAGTTACTTTAGAACTATTTGGGAATAACCATGTTATTATCAGATATCTATAAAATTAACAGAATTATTTACAATGATTAATTTAACATAGAAGCTGAGTGTCATAGGTCATGTTAATGTCACCCCCCCTTCTCTCTTTCTCTCTCACCCTCACCTGTGTGTGTGTGTGTGTGTGTGTGTGTGAGTGTGAGCATGTGTATGCATGTGTGTGTGTGTGTGTGTCGTCGGTAATCTAATAGTTTTGTGTGCACATAATCATTATGGAGCAAGAATAAGGGGCATTACTTCTGTCTCGATACACAAGCAGGTACTTAACCCAACTGCATTTCTTTCCTCCGTGCTGTTTTCTTTGGCTCCACTCCCTGTTATTGCCATCTCTCTGTGCTTATGCAACTTATTCTTACTCGTGGTGGTGGTGATCCTATGATACCACCAAGTAACACTGTCAGTAGAAAGTATAGGCTATGACATAGATAGTATAGGCTATGAGTATAGTATAGGCTATGACTATAGACAGGCTATGAGTGTGATAATGGGAAATTTTCCTACTGTGTGCTGCAGTGATAAATTCTGAAGTTTGCTTCTGATCCAAATGATCTCACTGGGTCTTTGTTTAGCTTACTGGGTCACTGTGTGTGTGTGTGTGTGTGTGTGTGTGTGTGTGTGTGTGTGTGTGTGTGTGTGTGTGTGTGTGTGTGTGTGTGTGTTACCAGTGTCTGTTTACAATGGTTCTTAAATTAGGGAAGCAGACATAAACAGAATACACAAAAACTGTTATGAGAATGAGAAGTTTGACATGACTTGGCGTGAACTTGAACAATTCAGCAACTGGA
>JAODXP020000029.1:21938726-21998623 GCA_027497455.2 Sardinella longiceps
TGGGAGGTGAAAAGGTGAAAGAGAGATGCTTGCTGTGAGATCAGTTTTAGCTCAGTGATGTCATTGTTTTGGTCCTGACCATAAATGGACATCTGACCAGAGGTCAGAGCTTCTGATTATGACCTCATCGTACATCCCTGTCAGCTCTCATGACTGATCCACTGGCTAAGGCAAGAACCGTAATGTTTATCCTTTCCCAATGCTAATTAAAAAAGAAAGAATTATCTGTGATTTCTAAAGATTTTTTGATTATACTCCCAGAAAGTACTGTTTGTCCCTGCCGAATGGGAATGGTAAAGAAAGAATCATCTGTGAGTTTTTATGGATTTTGATTACGCACCCACAAAGAATCAAATGGGAGAACACCGTGTCTTGAAAAGAAGGGGGACTGAGTGATGTGTCTCAGTAGCTAATGCATCTTTGCCCTAAGAAACATTGGTGTTGGGGATTGAGAGAGCTTGATGGCCCGTCAGCACAAGGGAAAATTAATTTCCCATAGGATGAATAAAGTACAAACCTACTGTATTCTATCCGATTCGGGCAGATTCAGCTCATCACACGATAATGTGTCTTGGTTAAAAACCATGAAATCTGAAGATGCAATACTTTTCATATATATTTTTTTATTTGATTTCATCTTACTGAATACTGTAGGCCTTTATCTTTTAATTATTGGAAGGGTAACTTTGTCATAGTGTTGAACCTGTAGTCTCAGCTTTGGTTGCATTTGTGTGTTGTCAGGTTGGTTCCTTGAGTTGTTGTGTATTGTTGTATAATCTGTTGCACGCACACACACATAAACACACACACACACACACACACACACACAGTTGTTTACCCTGCGTTTATTGTGTCAATAGTAATGCATAACACATAACACATATTTTTAAGCAACGTTATTAAATATCCAACCCATGTGAGAAGAAAAGTTCGCGCCATAAAACTCCAGGGACATCAGTCACCCACGTCCCCATTGCATTGGGTTATGTAACATTTGTTTTGTCAGGAGGATCACATCCAAACAAACATACTGTTACACTCTTTTGTACTTCTGCCAAATGGTTTACCTTCTTCCACTGAACCATCTTAATGAATTGTGGCAATAACAACCATCAAGATTCTTATCATTATCAGAGGTGTTTATTAGTTATGCAACTCTTCCACTGAAGTTTGTTGACGCATTCATATCATTATTAGGAATCCTCTTTTGTTGCAAAGTGTTTTGGAATCTTAGTGGATGGCTTATCTCAGATATGGCTTTAATCCATAGTGAAAACCTGTTTCAATAGTCTAGTGGATGAATGAGGAGTTTGGGCAAGTTTGGGAAGCTTATTCTCAGCAGTGACGTGCTGTTTTACTGCAATGCCTTCTGTTTCTTTTCTATGGATTATATAATTTATTTATTTTTTGATCTAAGATGGCATTGACGGTAGCAATTAATGTAATGTCCTCTCGATAAGAGCACAGCAGACCTTTGTTTTTCAGCAATGACTTATCAGCGACTGGGTTCTTTGATTTACTGTAGGTCAGTCTAGCCATTGCAGGATGAACTTTGAACATTTTGAGTGTGGCCTACTTCTTGAATACGAAGTAGGGTTGTGCGATATGTTATCGTCTGCGGTATATCGGGAAAAAGAATTTCCACGATGGGAATTTTGTCATATCGGCAAAAACGATAGACTAAGTCAGAAAATGTTTTGTTAGTGTCTAATGAAGCTTAGGAGAAACGGCCTATGCATATGCAACGCGCTCACTCGCAGCCTCACCAAGCTCCGCCCATGCCTTCAGCACAAGCTGTTTGAGTGCAGCTATGGAAGTAGCTGGCGTAGCCTAACCTAAAGCCTATTCCAATTCAGAGTGAAGATATAAGACAACATGAGACAACCGCAGCGGTGTGAATCAAAGTTTTCATGTAGTTGCAAGAAGTTTCAAGCCGCTAAACATTTAACATGTCAAATTACAGTTTCAAGGTTTCCTGCCGCGATGTCAGGGCAGCATCAACAAGGGCAGGCAAACTTTGGTCAGTGGAGAGATGGAGCGAAGTAGAGTCGTTGCATAGACTGGTGTATGCGCACATATGTTGAACACGTTTTCTTTCTCTTCACAAATAGCCTACGTTACTGTTTGAGTGCAGCTATGGAAGTAGCTGACGTAGCTTAACCTAAAGCCTATTCAAATTCAGACCGAAGATTTAAGACAACATGAGATAACCGCAGCGGTGTGAATCAAAGTTTTCATGTAGTTGCAAGTAGTTTCAAACATTCAACATGTCAAATCACAGTTTCAAGGTTTCTTGCCGCGATGTCAGGGCAGCATCAACAAGGGCAGGCAAACTTTGATCAGTGGAGAGATGGAGCGAACTGAAGTTGCATAGACTGGTGTATGCGCACTGTCATGCATAGCCTATTGAACACGTTTTTTTTTCTCTTCACAAATACGTTACTCACAGAAGGTCTACAGTCTATGATACGCGGGAAGAATTGCTTATTCTTTCTCCGTTGCTGTTACGGACATGTTGATTATCTGAGCGCAAATGGAAGCACAAATAAACTAGACGTAATCTGACTCAATGCTGACCTAGCGATCTAAAAGGGGTGGTTGGTTCTGGCACTTTGGAAATTATTTTCTATGTCAACTGTAGGCTCTCGTCTGTGACAACATTGCTGCTAATATTCTATTATGTTGAAAACCGCCCTGTACAAAAAATCACATCGGTCTATCTGCTGCTTGCGTTGTAAACGCGTCTTACATGCATTACCATGGACAATTTATGAAGTGAGTTTGGGAGAGGCGTGGTCACTCACTCACGCAGTGGCACAATTGTCAGGTTTAGGATCATAATTTTATATTTCCTACACAAACAACTCTGTCAGGTGAATATTTATAGGCAGCAATTACTTTACAATTGATTAGGCTACCTGTACAACATTTTCAAGAAGTGTCTTTCTAAACCTTGAAAAGCGCAACATTTAAAACCCAAGCATTTTCAAGGGTTTCAGGCACCTGTATTAACCCTGTGTTAAATTGTAGGCCTAATATACTTTTTATCGTCAGTTATCGTTATCGTGATAAAAAACAGAAAATATCGTGATATACTTTTAAGGCCATATCGCCCAACTCTAATACGAAGCTTGCAGCATTTGCAGATACATTATGTGAGGGATAATGAACGACATGTGGTGCAGATATAGAATGAAATAAATAAACTCGGCTCTTGACCTCGAAGCCTTATGACACTTTGAACGTGCATTATTTTTACACTATATCAGCATGCCATGCCATTCATTATTTTTTCTTATTAATCAGGAATCCAAAACCAAAGGAAATGTCGGAGTGAAAAGGAGTGTACTGTAGCATCATGGCATGAGTTCACTAATGAGCGTGCTCAGTTGGTCTGGAATGTTCTGAAGCGTCGCTAGGACACACATTAACATGTCAGAACGACGCTCACTTGTCCTGTTCCAACACAAAACCAAAGCATTATGACATCCGTTTCTGGCAATGATGAGCCTTAATGACTTTTGGGTTGAGCGTGTGAGAGAGAGGTTAAGGGTGGGGGAGAACAGGGTAATGGGTGTGTGTGTGTGTGTGTGTGTGTGTGTGTGTTTTGAGGAACAGAACATTATGTCTCCAAATTTAGGGAAGGCGGGGCCTTGGGGAGTGGAGTCCTTTGTAGCCTACTTTTTTTTAAAATACAGTGTTGTTTGCTGTTGTATTCGGTACACTGTGTGTGTGTGTGTGTGTGTGTGTGTGTGTGTGTGTGTGTGTGTGTGTGTGTGTGTGTGTATGTGTATGTGTATGTGTCTGTATTTTGCATATATTCTCCAAACTTTAAAACGGGGAGCAGGACTAAAAAGGTTAACACTGGTACAGTATATAGGAAAAAAGACGCATGAGGAAGGGCTGTGAAAAGTCCGAAACAACATGTTAATTTCATAAACTATTTGGAGAAATTTTTCTGGTTGAAGTGGACTTTTTTCCAGTATACTGGCCTTCAACATAAATTCCTAAATGAGGAACAATGGTGTCTGAAGTATCGGTTTGCTCAGACCTGTGTGTATGTGTGTGTGTGTGTGTGTGTGTGTGTTTGAGGAACAATGGTGTCTGAAGTATCGGTTTGCTCAGACCTGTGTGTATGTGTGTGTGTGTGTGTGTGTGTGTGTGTGTGTGTGTGTGTGTGTGTGTGTGTGTGAAAGGAACAGTGGATCGTGTGTGTCTGTGTGTCATGTCTACCCAGAGAGCAGATGTGAGAGGCATGGTCATGGTCTCTTATCTCTGCTGAAAAGCATTAGTCTGCATTCCCGTAGTCAGGTCCTTAAGTGTCTGTGTAATCTCAGACACTGACCTCATTCCCCTGCCTCAGCCATCGCTCGGCAATGTGAGACGGGATAGTGACGGCACACACAGGCTGACACAAACACCCTTACCTATACAAACAGATATGCACGCTCACAGACACACACTTACCTATGCAAACAGATATGCACGCACGCAGACACACACACATACACACCCCCTTACCTATACAAACAGATATGCACACACACAGACACACACACACACACACACCCACATACCTATACAAACAGATATGCACACACACACACACACACACACACACACACACATACACTTAGCTAACTGATATGCACATACATACTTATAAATAGTATACTGTTGTATGTACTGTACATACTAAACATACACGTACAAACACCTGATTAGGTAAATACATACTTACAGTATGCACTCTTACCCACTGCAACTATAAACAGGGAAATCTGTGGCATTGATAACAGTCTTTTCCTAGTTATATCCTTATATTTTTTTTTTCTTTTTATGTTTGTGTAGTGTTTTTATTTGTGCTCATATTAGCCTACTGTATACCCTCATCATGGTCACAGACATTTGCAGAAGTGTCTGGGTATTTAGTCTTGGACAGCAGCGATGCATGCAAGCCCATCATTTAACCCAAAGAGAACACACACACACATACGGAAACACATGTCTCCTCAAACTTTACACACCCATGGGTGCGTAACCGCCGTCTTGCCCATACGGGTCGATCCTCACGCCGTTACGCAGTCTGATCTGAGCGTTTGTCCTTGTAAGGTATGCCTCTCGCTCTGCCCCACAGGTGAGTCACACACACACACACACACACACACACACACACACACACACACGTCCTGGGCATCTGAATCATCACTCATTGCAAGCACCGCACAGCTAGTGAAGGCTGTCACAATCATGAAACCCTACTTACTGTACTTCAAAATAGAAATCATTTTAATGATTTATTGTTCTGTCTGATGTCTCTTTATGAGAGAAATGACAACTGAAATAGATTTTCAGAAATGACAGATAGTGACAGACAGGAGCCAAGACACTGATTAAAATGTTATTTGTTTCATGTTAATGATGATTATTCAAAATGGTGGAACTTGGTCTCAAATAACAGTGATCAAGAGCTTATATAATGACTGCACCCAACAAGCCTGTACACAACACAACTCTCAACTATCATTTGTCAGCTGAACTTTTATTGGCATTCCTGGTTTATGCCTTAACTTTAGCCTCACCTCAGTAATCAGGTTTTATAGCTCCATGCCGGCAGCTTTACTGGTAGCTGGGTAATAGCTCCACAGTGGCTGATTTAGCTGGAAGTGGATGAAAAGGGTGGGGATGAGGTGAGAGCCGAATACTGTACAGTCTGAGTCAGCAGTGATTGCCCAGTGCTACATACTGCCCAAGTGTGTCACCCACCGCTGTGGTTATCATGACCTGTTCAAACAACAACACTACCTGTCCTGCTCAGACAGACAGGCACTGTATGGGGCGCTATTTCCTCCGCCAGGGTTTCTTACCTTTCATGGGTGTGTTCGCTGGTCAGGGAAAATTCCAATAGCGAAATCCCAATGTCTCATTGGCTGTCCCAATCCTCACCTCGCCTAACCTTAAAGGAATAGTCCACCTTTTTATGAAAATCGGTCATTCACCCTCTTACCTAGAGTTACATATGTGGGTGAAAACATTTTGGTCTCCGTGCGTGCATTTTCCTAGTCTGGCAACCCCAAACACTGGATAGCCCCATATCTGGCTCAGAATATTGGATTTACTTTGATTACTGTTGGGTGACAAGGGTCCGCAGTGAACAGATAGCTCTTGGTAGATGTAGACAAACCTTGATTGATTTGTGTCTTTTCTGTATTTTGATGTTCGATTGATGCCTTGATCTTGAACATTTCTTGTGGCAACATTCCTTGGAAGTTGACTAAGAGAATTGAATTTGAATATTTACTCATCAAACTGGTAGGGGTGTGTGTGTGTGTGTGATGTGTGACATCTGGGAGAGTTTGCACACCACATCATTGACACGCCAACTCTCGCAATGGAATGCCTTTATCGTTGCATTGGAAGTTTGCCATCTCTTTTATGTGGCGATATATTCAATTCAATTTTATTTGTAGAGTGGCAAATACAATTGCCTCAAGGTGCTTTACAGACAGCAAGGAGTACTGAGTACTGAGTAACAGTAAGTCCCTTTAGGAAGAACCCTTTGGCAGATCCATGCCTTATGATAGTGGTCCCCAAATGGCGGCCCGTGGGCCAGATCCAGCCCGCAAGAACCAAATGAGTGACCCGCAGCACCATCTGAATTTTCAGTTATTCTCCATAAATGTGCTTACAGACCACGGCCACAGATGAAGTTTATTGAGGTGCATTAAAGAATGTGGAAGGCTAAAGGAAGACTGCTTTATGATGATCTAACTAAAATTCTGTCAGGCAGGGTTGGCATCTGGGAGGGTTGTGCGCGTGGCATTGTGGTCACCGACACACTGACTCTCCCAATGGAATGACTTTATCACTTGCACTGGAAGTTTGCCATCTATTTTATGTGGCGATATATAAAGCAGATTTCTTTGGTTTACTTTTGTCAGGCAGGGCTTAGAGTCCATGGCTCATAACTATCCAAGGCTCTAACTGTTATCCTTGGCCTGATGCCCTGCAGGTAGGGAGATATAAAACCAAGTCTTGTCCATTTAAATGCATTATGGACATAAAGCTTGTGGCCCTTATGAATCTGCGCGACTGTAAAAATAGATTGTTTTGCTCAGTGATGAGCCAAAGGGAATATCATTGCCCGAACCCTCTGTGGTTTGGGGACCAATCACAATGCTTTATGTGTGTAAAGAGTTGTTTGGCGGGCTGAGCATTGTTTGAAAATAAGCCTTTTTCTTTCATCATCAGTTACCGTATCACTAGTTAGTCTAAGCAGCAATGTCAAGCGACAGGACTACAGGTTGAATCACTGTGGGTATTCCCTTTAAGTTCTCATGACAGCAGTTGTTTTTATAAAACAAGGCTTTGAATGGAGTGGGGGGGAGCAAATGACAATACTCCCACACATTACATTACAGTACAAGGAGCCTCTGGATGGGTTGGGTTTCTGCTGTTGATGTAGTGGAATGCTAAAATTAAAGCCAAAACGTTTATTGCAGGAATGAAGTTTGACCTGGTTCTCATAACAATGCTACAATTATCATCACACCACACAAAGCATGGCCAGTTGTATGGATGTGTGTGTGTGTGTGTGTGTGTGTGTGTGTATGTGTGTGTGTGTGAGTATGTGTGTGTGTGTGTGTGTGTGTGTGTCTGTGTGTGTGTGTAGAGAGAGAGAGAGAGATTTAGTGCTTAAAATGGCTGCCGTGTCTAATTGAGAGGTGCCCAAACCAGGAACAAGGGGAGCGTTAAATGCTGTTTGCTTAGCTTTGAAGAGGGAACACCTGCAATGCACCTGGCATTTAGAGAAATGCCTTTGTGTGTGTGTGTGTGTGTGTGTGTGTGTGTGTGTGTGTGTGTGTGTGTGTGTGTGTGTGAGAGAGAGAGAGAGAGAGAGAGAGAGTGTGTGTGTGTGTGTATAAGAGAGAGGGAGAGAAACATTGTGTACCTGTGCAGGCACAAACTGTAGTTGTGCATTATATTATATGTGCTCACATTTGAATACAGGTGCATTTGAAGAATTCATTGAAGTCAGGACTGTATTGAAGAGTCATATTTGTTATGCAAATTTTCCCTCCAAATGAAAATGACATGTACTGGCCATAAAGAGCTTATTCAAGTCTTAGCTGGAGTGACAAAGAGGGGACAAAGCTGCTGTTTTTCACTGATGCGTTCCTGCTCAGACCTGCCTCTCAGAGATTTACAAGCAAGAGGGGACTGGGAAGATATATAATGGTCCTGTTCCCTGGATCAATCTGTGCTTTGATTGAGCTTTTGTATTGTTTTCAGGGGAACATAATTGGTGAGAGTGAACACACACACACACACACACACACACACACACACACACACAGAGAGAGAGAGAGAGAGAGAGAGAGAGAGAGAGAGAGAGAGAGAGAGAAGAAAGAAAGAAAGAAAGAGAGAGAAACGTGCACACACACACACACACACACACACACACACACACACACACACACACAATACAGGCCCCAATCCTGGCCTGAGGGAAGAAATGTCATTTGATTCAGCACACAGGCCATTGGATTCATAGAAAGCTTCCTACTGTAACAATTATGCTTGACTGCCACTCACAGAATTTCTACTGGTCGACCCAATGAATCTTTTGGACATTTTTTTTAACGGGTCTGTGGAACATTCTGGAGGTTCTTATAATTGGAAAGAGACCCATGGGATAACCTTTGCAAAGTTTAATCTGCAAGGAGCCGGTGAGAACCTTTTAGAGTCAAAGACAAAGAGGTGAACTCTGAAGCTGTAGCCTATTTCAAGGCCAGGGGCAGACAGAATAAGACTGATTTATAAAACTTGTAGAAAAAAGATCCTTATTGCCTCTTATTATTTGTCCATTGAATAGGCATTTGATGTACATGTACTGTACATGTATGACTGCTTCAATTTAGCTCACAGAATAGGAGAAATGGGTGGAGGGTTGTATTGAAAAGCAAGCAAAGTTAACCAAACACATACTTTAGCACGCACACACACAGCACAATACGTACTTGCAGACCACACGTAATTGTGACTTTGATGTGATAAGGACGTATGTGTTCTCCGTCCGCAGTGTCAACAGAGTTACGTAACGTTGACTTCATGTAGCTTTTGTGCTCTCCTCGAGAAGAAAGCTTTTCATCCCCCTCCATTCACCTTCAGTCATTTGGGTCCGCACTTGTCTTTATCTGTGCACAGACCTTGGCAAGTTTAACCATTACTCTCTTGTCTTCTCATGAAGAGGGTGTTTGCCCTGTTTGAAAGGGAATGTTTATTTTGGAGCACGGTTGCAAACTGTGTTTTGACAAATGATCAGTGGCCTTTACCGAAGGCATCTGTCAACGATGTTACATAACCCAATATGCAAAGCAAGCTGGCGTTGACACGCATAGCATAGCCATAGTGCAAAGAATGATATAACACAGTGTGTGTTTGTATTTGACTTGTCCTCAAGTAGACACTCATACTTAATTAATTTATACTTCAACTAGGATAAGCAATCACATGATTCATATCCTGAAACTCCTGATGCACTACAATAAACTTAAAGAGGACAGTGCAGCAACATTAAATATACTATGTTCGCGCGCGTGTGTGTGTGTGTGTGTGTGTGTTTATTTTAATGTTATGTTAATGTGTGTTGCAACATACTGGTATCATGGGCTAAAAGCACAACAGTGACGGCAGCAAGGATGTTTGTTTTATTGCTTGGAGTTTGTGAATGCTAGCCAGGCTATTCAGGTGAATTGCTGTGTCAATAAAAAGATTATGAATGAGTCAAGTGCTTATCAAACGTGTGAAGTCATTCCCTAGAAGTGTTTTTAGTAAGTCAAGTCTTTTATGTCACCAAGACGGGACTACTTGAAGTTGGTCAAAGAAAGAGCACAATGACTTGCTATTTTTTATGACTGCTGTTAACTCTGTGACGTGTCCAGATAGAAAGCATCTACCTTGTGTGTGTGTGTGTGTGTGTTAAATATAGAAAGCGCCTGTCTCCGGTGTTGTCACAGTAGAACCCCTCCTACTTGTCCTGTCCACACCTTCGTGACTTTGTTCTCATCCCTTGTCGTCTCGTTTTCATCTCATCGTCTCATTTGTGTCTCTTCTCAGGAGAAGTGTGGGAGACTGACAATCACTCTGCACAGCGGCGACTGGAACTATTCAAAGGTATGTACAATTCATCATAATAATTCATAACCTTTGAAGTGTCCTCTTTTTCTCATTCTCTTCATTTAACTTTAATAATTGTAATATGTGCAACCAGGGCCGGTTCTAGGCATAGACGAACTCGGCGATCGTCTAGGGCACCAAATATCAAGGGGGCATCGCAATACATTGATTGCTTTATTTTCTTAAGTTTTTCACTTGTATTTCTAGAAAAGAAGGGGCAAAACTCATATCTGGCCTAGGGCAGTGAAAAAGCTTGAACAGGCCCTTTGTGCAACTAAAATTATGTGAAAATGGATGACTTTTTGATATGAAGAGAAGAATATACTGTATATAGTATTCTCAATGTGAGCAGAACTGGCTGTGAAACATGTCTTAGTGTGGGTCGACTGGATGACTGACAGACCCACCGGATCCTGGGCCGATCGACTCAGAAATGAGATTATCTGTGCCAGTCATGATCAAATTAGCTCAGTGCTTGCTCTCCTCTCTCTCTCTCTCTCTCTCTCTCTCTCTCTCTCTCTCTCTCTCTCTCTCTCTCTCTCTCTCTCCCTCTCTGAAGGACTCCTCTTCTCTCCTTCACTCTCATCACACCTCCTCTTCTCTCTTCTCCCAGACTGCTCTATCTCTCTATCTCTCTGAAGGACTCCTCTTCTTTCCATCACTCACCTCCTCTCTTCTCCCCGACTCTTGCAGACTGTCTCAGGGAATCGACCACAGAGTCCTGAGTCACCTCCACCATCACTGACAGAGCAGACCGAGGTCATCAAGGTACAGTAACTATAGCTGTCTTCTGTGCTCACCCAGGCTCCAAATTAGGGGCTGTACGATTATAGTGTTATTGTATGTAGGTTTATTTGTGTCCAAGTTGGTGTGTGGTTGTTGTATGTTGTATGTTACACACTGTATGTGTGTGTGTGTGTGTGTTTGTCTGTGTGTGTGTGTGTGTGTGTGTGTGTGTGTGTATGTGTGTGAGAGTGAGAGTGAGTACTGTATGTGTGTACTGTGTGCGAATCTGAGTATTTTCTTTGTGTATAAAAATAGCATTGAAAACAGATGGAGGGTCTAGCAGTCAGGATCTACAGTGTGCTTCATGTTCTGTAACACTAGTCTAATTCCTCACCTGTGTAATTGAAGGTGTTCTTGGAGAAACGGTCAGAGAAAGAGCAGAAACATCGGCAAAGCGTCAAGATGCTGACTGACGAGGTGTCTCAGATTCAAGAGGTCAGACTCCGTCTATGTTACATTGTCTGTATCTGTGTCTCTGTATGTGTGTGTGTGTGTGTCTGTATGCCTCTCCATATGTTGTTAACCCCAACAAGCAAACTTTTTTGTTGTGTGTGTGTGTGTGTGTGTGTGTGTGTGTGTGTGTGTGTGTGTGTGTCTCTGTATGTGTGTGTGTCTCTGTGTTAACCCCAACAAGCAGACCTTTCTATTGTGTGTGTGTGTGTGTGTTCCTGTGTAAACCCTAGTGTATATGCTTATGTGTTTTAGTGTATAGATATACAATATGTTTGTAACTTGACCCAATTATCCCTTACTGTAGGTCCGGTACTGTTTGAAGAGCCTGCGGGAGCAAATGGCCGCCAGACACAACAACAACAACAACAACAAGGTGATGATCTCATCTTCTTCATGTCTGCTATTGTCTCCTGCTTCACACAATAACAACACTGCTTGCGTCATTCATCACCTTAACTCTCACTGACAATCCCATTCTCATTCTCATTCCACCAGTTTCCCACCAATGGCTTCAAGATGAACGTGGCCACCATCCAATCAGTGATAATCAATGGCAATGTCGTGGACCCACCTCTGACAAGGGTAAGCCTAATTATTGACACTGCTCTGTGAGAGTCAGTTAATCACTCGCTTACTCAAATGCCTGAAACTCTTTAGGTTGGTTTAAAAATGTAGGACAGGCTATAGATACGTACAGGAAGCAAGCACTTTTAGTTTTAGTACACAGACACACATACTGTATACACAAACACACAGACACACACACACACACACACACACACACACACACACACACACACACACACACACACACACACACACATAATGCACCGTGAAATGGCAGATTCCCTTGCCACGGCTCCCACAGGCACTTAGTACATTATATCCCATTTCTGCTGAGCAATGGTGAGGTCAGGCCCCATCAGTGGCTAATCTGTGTGTGTGTGTGTGTGTGTGTGTGTGTGTGTGTGTGTGTGTGTGTGTGTGTGTGTGTGTGTGTGTGTGTGTGTGTGTGTGTGTGTGTGTGTGTGTGTGTGTGTGAGTGAGTGTGTGTGTATGGTGTGTGTGTGTGTGTGTGTGTGAGAGAGAGAGGGTGTGTGTGTGTGTGTGTGTGTGTGTGTGTGTGTGTGTGTGTGTGTAACAGTAGACTCTGCAGCCATTAACTGTGTGCTCTCTACACTGGGAGGGAAGGAAGCTTTTAACACACTCACTCTTCTGCGGTTCCAGAGTAGCGGATTATGGTGGAGTTGGCCTCTTATAAGTTAATGGAGCATATCCCAAAAGATACTGTAGATAAAGACACATGAGCTGGGGGTGGGTTAGATGGGACATTTGATGTTTGTTACAGCCTGGAGGAACAGCACTAATGCAGAATGTTTCATTTATGATTTTGATTTAATAAATCGTTTCGAGAAGTCATTAAAAGTCCATTCGATGCACATTAGAATTAGACAAGTCACCTCTTCACAAGCAAACACATTATCTTGTATAGCCAAACCAACAAACACACACACACACACACACACACACACACACACACACACACACACACACACACACACACACACACACACACACACACACACACTCCAGTCCAGGCACAGTCTTATGCTCCAAACAGAGTGATAGTTCTTAGGCCCACACTGTGAAAAGTCTCACCAGTTTGTCCCCTGAGGAGTGCTATGCCACCCTCTCTCTCACACTCTGAAGCTGCATTCACTCCCACACTGCCTATGGCCACACAAGAGAGTCCAGAGAGAGACGAATGGGCGTTCCAAGCTTGTGGTTGCCTGGTTACGGAAATAAACAAGTAGGGCTAGATGTGATTTGTTTAGGCAACATTTCTCACGCTGACAGTCGTACAGGGAGGTAACCAGTATGGAAAATGTAGAGCTAAGCCGACGTCATGCTTGATGAAAAACGTGTGTTGCAGAAAAGTGTGTTTAACTAGTTCCCATTCATATGTATTTATTAATTTAATTATTTCATTATCATTTATTCATTTTACTTTTTTTGTATGGCACTTTGTATGGCAATGGCAGCTGTGTTCAAATGGGCTGTATAAATAATATATTATATGTAGACATTCCCTAAAAGTAAATCTGTTTATTTGTCCTCCTGTCCCTTCTGTGTGTGTGTGTGTGTGTGTGTGTGTGTGTGCCTCAGGAGGAAGAGAGTGAGGAAGATGAGCGTGTGAGGCTGAGGGGTGTGACACAGCGTCTGTATGCTCAGCTGCAGGAGTCTGAGAAACGCCACCAGGAGGAGAAAGACCGACTGCAGGTCAGACACACACACACACACACACTTAACACTCGCTTTTCTTTCACTTACTTACTTCATGTTGGCTGTGATGGTTGCCACTCCTTGCTTTTCTTTTTTTCACCAACAAAATGACTTTAATTGCAGTAGAGCTGTGCTTTTTGTGTCTGTCTGTCTTTCTGTCTGATTTTAAACACTCTTTGTTCATAATTACTCTATTTACCTCACTCTCTGCTGTGATTCAGCTTATGTAACAAACGGCAGACATTTGCTTCTTTCAATCTCCTGAATCATCTATTTCTTTAGTCTTTTTTCACTGTTTTTTGTTTATAATAGTTCTAACATAGATGCCTTCCTACAATGAAATTCTATCCCTGCAATGGTTTGTGGTTTAGTCCAACAGAATGTGAAAAATGAGTGTAGCCTCATAAGTATGTAAGGTCAAAGCTGGCCTCAATGGTTGGGTGCTTTCCACATTCTGTTTGTAATTCTCTTTGAAAAACAATGTGGAGGGATACAGTACGTTTGGGCCGCATTTGCCCAAATCTATGTAGCCTTCATTTATAAAGTGGTTACAGTATTTTTTCAAAATATATGAAATATGTCAACAAATTAAGACTTACACTGCATGTAGTGCCACAGTCCAGGCTAACAGTAAAATTATCTTTAAATATAGAAGGTGATAGACTCGCCTCTCTCTCTCTCTCTCTCTCTCACTCACACACACACACACACTCACACACACAATGATAGAAGACTGCTCTCTCACACACAAAGAGCAGCCCACACACACAGATCTTAAGCACACTGTGTGATATCCCAACCCATCCCCGTCAGCCCTTTTTGACTGGAGTCTTGTGTTCTGGCTCCCCCTACAGGCGAGTATCGAGGCATGGCGCCAGCGTGCGGAGGAGCAGGCTGAGCGCTTGCGGGAGGTTGAGTCGGAGACGGATTCCGAGGCGGATTCCGAAGATGACCCATGCAGACAACAGGTGCAGGAACTCCAGAGGATGCTGGGAAACGTGGAGGAGGAGAACTGCTCCCTGCGAGACAAGATGGCCGCCACAGAGGCCGAGCTGAAGGAGCTGAAGGCTCAGAGGGAGGAGAAAGGGAAGGAGGAGCAGCAGAAGAGGTACACATTCTGTCGCCATGGATACGCACACAGACATTTAAATTTTTTTGAAGAGGTTGTGCACAAGGAGTGAATGGTTACTATGGTAGCCCAATAAAGTGGCACATTCTTATCGTTCCAATTTAAGCCAAGGTCATTGATTCCATTTTAGCAAGGAGTCTAATTTTTAAAAAAATGAAGAAAGTCCTCAATCCTGTGTGCTGTAACACATGCCAAATACACCTTGTCCACAGCATACTGTCCTTATTATGTTGGTTATTCCATCTATATCATGTCATATAAATCATTTATGACCTTTAAAACAGCTCGGTAAGGGCAAAGAGGGTCGTGCTGATAATCAGTGTGTCACAGGAAGTGGGTGAGGTTGCCGAGGTAACGAACACACGTTGTTATTTGGCAGGTCAGAGCAGCTGGAGAAGGAGCTGGCTGTGCTGAAAGAGAAAAACCACCAACTGGACGACATGCTCAAGAGCCAACAGAGGAAAGTCAGACACATGATCGAACAGGTCAGGATGCTACATGTGTTAATGAACACTTGATACACACACACACATACACACATACATTCAAAATGAAAATACATACAGATTCTCACTAAAACATACAGACACACCCACACAAACACACACACACACACAATACATACAGATTCTCACTAAAACATACAGACACGAGAGAGAGAGAGAGAGAGAGAGAGAGAGAGAGAGAGAGAGAGAGAGAGAGCGAGGAAGAGAGAGAGAGTGCAGTTGTGGGTCAGTTGTGGACGTGATGAGTGGCTCCCAGAGCAGAGATGAGTGGTGTGTGGTAGCACCAGTCATGAATAAATGATTTCAAAATGAGGCCTATACTCCTCTCATTCCTCCCCTGTGGCCACTCATAAAGGCCTGTGCTCTGGGAGTATTCTTTACATCTCCAATAGTGCACTTCAGCCACTGTAGGAACCCTGTGACAGGGCCACTCCATCCACTATAGACACACAATGAGTGTGTGTGTGTGTGTGTGTGTGTGTGTGTGTGTGTGTGTGTGTGTGTGTGTGTGTACAGTAGTCCACTGTAGGAACCCTGTGATGGGGCTAGATAGGGATAGATATCTGTGGACATGTGTGCACATTTCACTCGTGTTTGTGTTTATTTGTGTTATGTGTGATTGCCTGCAGATCTATCTGTGTCTGGGCATACAAAATGTGGGTGTGTGTTCTTGTAGATTCATGTAGATTGATCGGCTGTGGAGTGAATTAAATGGCTAGAGTGTGTGTGTGTGTGTGTGTGTGTGTGTGTGTGTTTTGGCAGATGTGCTTCGAAACTGCAGAACAGGCTTTCAGACAATTTTCTGTAGTGGGCAGCCCTTCTACTGACCATGACCTGTGTGTGTGTGTGTGTGTGTGTGTGTGTATGTGTGTGTGTATATTGTCCCATGTCTGTGTATACTGTACAGTAAAGCGGTATGAGCATAATAAATATAAGTGGTGTCATGTGTTTGTGTTTGTTTTACAGCTGCAGAACTCTAGGACTGTGATTCAGGAGAGAGATCGTCACATGAGAGACCTGGAAGAGAAGGTGGCCTTCCTGGAAGCTGAGGTGTGTGTGTGTGTGTGTGTGTGTGTGTGTGTGTGTGTGTGTGTGTGTGTGTGTGTGTGTGTACACTATTTTACACTGTAAAAAACAGCAGCTATTAGACAAATGTTATAAACATATACTTTATACTTTTCCCCCCTTTACAGAACCGTGAGATGCATGATCAGGTGGACTTCTTGATGGGAGACCAGAAACCCCAGCCAATATCCCCACAGAGTCCACAGGTGGTCTACAGGTGTGTGTGACATCATACAATTATGGTTAAAGGGGCCAATCTATCACTCCATAAAATTATAGCCCTAAATTTACTTGTCAGGAATGGATGTAAGATAAAGGAAACCTTCTGGGAGATAATTGTTTTCATCCACAAATTCAGGCCGCCATCTTACATGGGCAACCATTTTATTTTGTTGCTTGGCAACAGTGTAGGAGAGCAAGGCTGACAGGTGCCAGTTCAGATTCAGTGCAAAGTAATCTTAAATATGACCAAAAAAATGGGGGGTAGGCTACAGAGAAATATTTCACACACAACCCTTTACTGTTGCTTTATTTATTTGAGGGCGATTCTATATTTCAAAGATGACACAAGCTACAGAGAGGACCAAAAGGAACTTAAAACTTATAACATATAAACTTATAACTCCAGCACAATGTCTATTTGTTTCTCATGCCTCTTTTTCTTTCTCTGCTTACAGCAAACCTCTCACGCCCAACGGTCTCAACAACAAGGCCCTGCCCTTCATCAAAGTCATTGAGATCAAGTCCTGAGCACCAACTCCATTAGACAGCATTAAGGCGGTCTTCTGACCTGTCGATCAAGTATAATTTATCAGCAAATTTGCAGCAAAGTAGCAAGTCTCCTACAGAGTACCCACTTTCACATATACTTCAGGTTTCAAGAAAATCTGTGATGAGAACTGGAAAGAAAAAGTGTGTGACTTCAAAGACAGTGAAAATGTTTTGTATGTATTGTATATAATGGGCCAGCAACAACAAACACATGCACCAAAACAAACAGAGCGTACTGTTCACAACCTGATTTTTGAAGTAGGGAGTCAGATGGAGACACACACACACACACACACACTGCCATTTTAGAGCTATGGTCTCTAATGCCTGATTGCAAGTTCAAAGTTGTGGTCAAGCTTAGGAAGCCGTCTTCGAGATGAATGCCTCCTCCCAGAGTGAAGGTGCGGGGAAATGACCGACCGTACAACCCAAACCCTTGATACACAAAGCCTTCAACTCTTGTCTCTGGTCAGGTTCACCCTGGCACCTGCGTTGCATAAGACCCATATGCCTGCATGAAAAAAGCTCTCAATGAACCAGTCACTTGTGTCTGGTGAGTGAATAGGTCAATAAAAAGGCTTTTGATAGCATGAGCTGTAGGATAAATGCATCAGATGAATTTGTGTGAATATTATTCACCTACCTGAATCTTTCCTGGTTTTATTTTATTACACATTCTGTTCTGGAGGGGTTGGCAGGTGGTGAAGATCTTAACAAGACTCCATTCTTTTTTGTGAAATATCAGTTATGGGCTATCTATTGGAGTCATCCTGGTTTGAATAAATAATTTCAACAAATTTCCTTTTTTTTATTCAGCCTATCCTGTAACCTACAATATTAATAGGCTACAATGCCCTGATACAGGACTGTAATGTAGAGATAATTTAGACTAGGTCCATCGCTATCTGCTTGGAAGTAATAGTGCTATTATCAGCTACTGCTGATATAGGAATTAGATTATATGACTTACATGTAGGCTTCTGTAGAAATTGTATTATTTATTGTTTTAATAAACCATTCTGTATTGCTATTCCTTGTGACTTACTGTGAAACATTTGTACAGTTATTTTCTTTTGGTGGTATATACTTTCTATCTTCATGGTGTCATCTTTGCTTCCAGTCTGAAGGAAATAAAATCTATTGAAAATGATAAAAATTCAACGAATAATGTCTACAGTTTTTTCGATTTGTCTTCTATTTGTTTTTATTTTTGTGTGGTAGGTGCTGATCACTCTGAAGCATACAGTAGGCCTAGCCTATGCCTATCAAATGGCCGTGAAATTTGTTACAGAAACTAATCATTAGCCTATTCATAAATTCAAAATCATTGCTATATCAAAAGTGGCTACTGCCATCTTGTGGTCAATATACCTCACAGGGAAATAGCAGTTTGTGATGAATAATTGATAAAAACAAGTGCTGATAAAATCAGAAAATTTTGGAGAAAGGGACTTCGGGCTTTGACGTATGACTTGTGGACAAATAAAGGTAAGCTATAATCCATTGCATTCAGAAGATGAAGCAGTCTACATACCTACGGATAGTTGGCCTACAAGAGACTGCAAGGAGATTATGATCTATCTGCAAATAGTAAATCAATTCTGTTATGTGAATGCGCCCACCTGTCAATCGATTTGATCGTTTTGGTAGGCATCACGTGGTCAGGGTCTGCTTCCTGAAGGCTGCAGTGCGTTCTGGTAACCACGTGATACGGCGCTTTGGGTTGTCAGTGTGGAAGAGAAACAGGTAAATTCCGAGTCTCGCTTATTGTCTGCGCGAGTCGGTTCGGCCTTATCATCGGCTAGGTGTATCAAGTAAAGATTAGAAGATTTTGATTTTTGTTCATATCTGACTAGGAGGTCAATCTTTAGACCGCTTGGCCAGTTGTAAAGGCAATAGAAATTTCATCCAGCCGGGTTTCTGGTCAGTATACTGCTTGTTATTTATTTTCATTATTTAGGGCCTAGGGGCCTCGATGAAGCCTGGGCATCAAGTTTGTTACTGTACGGAATGTTACGTTCACATCCACGGGTACATTTGGATGTTGTGACGCAGAATGCCGACTGCTAAAACTTATCACGGCTTGATGGCTAACGTTATTCTATCATGCCCTTGGATGTTGTATCGTCTTAGTTTTGTTTTGTTCTAGGTCAAAGCATTGTTAAACTGATGAGTGCAGTGGTCAACTTCAAAGGGACTAGCGTGGGAGTGATAGCTAAGTAGCCAGCTAGCTAACGTTAGATTTCAGTGTGCCAAGCCATCTCGGCCATGAGGCTGATGCGACGACGAACGACTCCCAATGGAAGCTGGCTAGCTAAGTGGCTAACATACCATGCTAACCAGTAAGGTAGCACAGGGATCTTAAAATGTAGCATTACATAATACAGTAACAGGCAAAATCTATCTAAGTTAAATTTCATTATGCGGCCTTTAGGCCCACACACCTCAGTGTCTCCTTAAATACCGATTTGCAATCCGAATTATATGCATTAACGTCAAGTTGCCTGTCGTTTTAGTTAGCTGTCTGACCACCCAAATAGCTGATGTTAGGATGACTGTTTCATTGCTAACTTTTTAAGTTAGCCAGTACTAACGTTAGTTAACGCGTATTAACCTAGAAGCAATTACCAACCGATGTTAACGTTGTGATGGTTGTCCTGTTTTCAAGACGAATGTGAAATGACTTTCGTTATTACCATCTTGTTTAGCTATGTCGGTAACTTGGCTGACGTTGAAGTGTATTAACCAGCGCAGACTGACCCTGTTAATAAATGGTGTAATGGCTGCGCAAGCTAGTTTAACAGTCGAGTAGTTAATGAGGCTTCTTATCGTTAACTTCACATAATAGTACATCTAACATCTTGAAGATGTAACGTTAACGTAGTAGCATGGTTTGGTATCAACAACTTCAAAACCTCGGCGGAAAATCACAGGTTTATCCCTGATAATAATGGGCATTTAGTTTGGCGACGATAATTCTTCAGGTCGGCGTTACATAAACGGCACTTAAATGCTGCGTAACGTGACATGGATGTCGGTGAAATCACTCTTGAGATGTGTCCGTCAAATTCATTCACTTTAAAGCCCCTTATCTACCCTTCATGGCTAACATACGGTGTTATCATGTAATTTAGCGTGCTATAGTTATTTAGGCCAAGGTGCTGAAAGTTTACAAGGCCATACAGGCCCACCGGAAAATTTGATTTTGAGGCTTGCCATACTCTCCACTGACACGTTAATCCATATTAACCAGGTTTCTGTTGTGTGTTGTAGCTAGGTAGCATGCCGTTATCACAGCGTCCATCTTTCCAAGTTGTTCCCGCGGTTAACCCGCGTGTTGCTGAAACGCGATAGCAAATGGGGGGTTTTCACTTGCCCAGGGGCGATTCCTGCATTGCATTTCACCAGATACTTTTAATCGTGTGCTTTGCACCGTTTTGTCAAAATATTTCCCCCTTGAAACCCATGTTGTGTGCCTAACCATCGGGGAACACGACGCACCATATTATCTGTATTTTGTTGACGACGTGAGGAGGAAATATCAGTTCGGATGCTCTCGTTCTTCCGCGCTGCTAGCACATGCTGCTCGCTAACAACAAGCAGTGGGCGGAAGTGAAGCTTAACCTGGTTTAACTTCGGCTTCTGTTTTCGTATGTCTTCGGAATTTCTAAGTCGACGAGTCTCCTCTATTTTAATTAGGACAATTGGAACATTTAGTACCATGCAATCAGTTTTGATAAAGTGCTAGACTATTGAGTTGGTCGGCCATGTGAATCTCGGCAGGCTATTTATGCAAGATGGCATCGCCGCTGGTCACTGTGGCTGGTGGCCAGTGACCGTTTTTACACTGAATGCACGTTGAGATGTGTGTTACACTCAATAGAAAATACTGTGTAGTAGTTGCCTTCGTTATATAACGGATGTGATTTATTTTATTTTTTTTCAACCATTTTAGCTCACAGACAAGATCTTCACTTATAATCTTACTGTCTTTTTTGCGCAGGTGTTATTCCTTTGTAAATACTGTTATTTGTATATACTGTAAATGATGACTTCGGTGGGAGGAAGCCGAGCCCGGAGCAACTGGGAGCAGACACAAGGACAGACTCAGACCCAATCACAGCACAAGCAGAGGCCCCAGGTAAACTCCTCTAATATGATGCTATTCAAACCTTAAAGGGAATCTTTGACTGGATAGTCCAGTTCTGCTATTCCTGGTCCATGAGTGCTGTCAGTAGAAAAGAGAATGCAGAAATGGGATGCTACACAGGCTTAAATAGTGAACTGGCAAGTAACATTAACAGAATGGGACACAATGTGTTTCATTTCCCTATGCCCCATTCAGTTAACATCAGTTGCCAGTCTTGGTTCTATATTCAGTTTTCCTGGCTGTCTTTCCTGCAAGACAGCACACGTAGACCTGGAATAACAGTCTTATGAATTGATTCACACTGAATTTCTCCTTAAAAGGGACACAATGAAAATGGACAGGTGTCTTGTGGCCCCTTTTAGCCCACTCTCTCTCCCCTTCTTTGTCATCTAGCCCTGCTTGCAATATGAGGAGGCCATATTGAATAGATTAGTAAGGAGATGGAATCTCAAGTGGTCTTGAGTGTGTGTGTTTGTGTGTGAGTGAGGGAGAAGGCACGTTTCTCTCGAGACGAGATGTGAAACAAACAAGTGCAAGTGCAGATCATTGTCTGCCTTTCAGAAGAATGTTTGTAGGCCCAAGTGCAAAGCTCTGCAGCCAAATTGTGCGCAGTTTAGGGTTTCTTAAATTGGTCTCCCCTTAAGTACTTCAAAAGGGGAAGTACACACACACACACATACCCCCCCAACACACACACATACACCCTTTACCCATATGCCTCTTCAGCTGTATCCAAAAAACTCATTGAGTCACATGAGGTCACAGGATAGACGTGCAGCACAGTACAGTAAGCACATGTGTCCACTGTGCTGAAGCTGGTGTAGAGCTGCCGTGTCTGATGCATCCTTTTTTGCATTACTGCGACACATCATGTCATGTGAAGAGGAAGTGCAGTTCACAGACCACAGTTGTTGTTTTGCCTTTTTTTTTTTTTTTTTAAAGCTGCACACCCTTTGACACGCAATGTAGGCTACTTCATAAACGTGCCACTGCTGCTGCACTGAAGATGGGGTATTTTTAGGAGCATGGCTAAATACCTACAGTAGGCTAATCGTTGCTGTTCCCATTGTATGGAGGCCATGCAGACCTCTAGGTTGCCACTCAGTACAGTTCAGTTTCATTTCTTCTCCCTTATGCCCAGAACTCTGCTCATTCTTAAGTGCTTTCTGTTGCCTTTCACATTTATGCTCCCTCCCCCCCAGTACTCCCAGCTTGCTGTCAAGCACTTAACATTTTCCCAGTCACTAACTGCAGTGCCCTCTGTCAGTCTCCGTCTAGTACCAACCAGGGCCCTTTACGGTTCTTGCTGTTCCCCACTTTAGATTGTCTGTGGTTCTATGCCAGCGTGTTTCAAACTGTGGGGCGCAGACACATGACGGGTGGGGTGCTCTCTTTGCAATCGACCAACGGCTGGACCATGCCCATAAGCGGTTCTTGTTTTTGTGTTTTGTTTCTGCAGGCCACTGCTGAGCAGATCCGACTCGCGCAGATGATCTCGCACAACAGTGACTCTGATTTTGAGGAAAAGGTCAAACAGGTAAGATGGGGACACTGCCTATGGGGAGGGGGGAGAACTGCTCTGTGGTTTGGCTTGAAAACCAAATGTCTTATTAGTGGTGTATTCCCTTGGCAATTACAGGCTTTCTCAGGAGAGTTTTTCCATTGATATTATACAAAACATAATATTTGTTCATAAAAAGCCGGGGGAGTGTTTCAAATTGCACTTCCACATATTTCTTTTTGAAAACCCCTTATGTTATACGAAATTAAAGCATAGTATCTGTGCAGCCATGGGATCACAATTGCACACACTGTAACTGGTGCAGGCATCATCAGGCATTTAAATTGGGTGTATTTTGAATAGATACATTTTCATACTGATATTTATTAAGCATATATTTCTACATGAAAGAATGCTTGCTTCTACTTGCTTCATAGTTTTGAGTGATAAATTATTCTTGGCCATTGGTTTTGAGAGAAAAATGCATCGTTGTTTGTGTTTATGTGCACAAGTGTTTTTTTTGTTTCCTATGTATGAAAGAATCTTTGAAAACAACCTTCCACTGTAGCTAGGCTACACTATATGAGAAAGATGCTGCATTGAGTAAGATGCTGCTCTTGTCAGTAAAGAAACGGTTAAATGGGAGCTACTGACACTGTGACTTATACAACAACAACAGTGGCTCCTTTGTAAAGGACACATTTAGAATTAGGATGGTCATTTTGTTACCAGAGCTAAAGGCCAGTGATTTGGCAAAGAGTGTTTTTGTTTGGATGTTCAGTTCACGCTCACCTCCTTCCTCTTTCTCTCAGTAGCCGAGCTCAGCCGGGTGCAGCTCTTTTGTGTTATGCAACAGTACAGAGGCCTGTTAAATGGCCCAGATGCTTTTTGCCGTAGCGGGCGGGCACACACAGGAGGATTGGGTAGAGTATACCTGGGCAATTATCAGTTAAATTGAGCAGCTGCAGTTTAAAACGTTCCGTCCAGCTGGCAGGGATTCGGATTCTCCTTCTCCTTTTCCTGCCACCGACTCTGTTGCAGCAGCTCTCCATCCTCTCTGCTCCCCTCAGACTGTGTGTGTGTGTGTGTGTGTGTGTGTGTGTGTGTGTGTTGGGGGGTAGGAGTGGGCTTAGTGTTTTGGGCCATGGTGATGGATGAGCGAGTTTGTGGACTTGGTGGCAGAGATTAATGTAAGCCATGGTGGCAAAGTAATGGGAGATGTGTTCTGTGTTCTTAGGGTCAGAGCAGGTAGGGTTGAATGAACCTTCAGCCTTCAGTTTTAAGGAATTATTCGGAGTGAATCAACACGTAGATTTCGTTCAACGCAGACCAGGATGGCGCAGCGGCAGCTAACGCTAACAGAATGGAGCATGTCAAAACAAAACCCAAATCCGTTAGGTTTCGTTTTGATATGCCTGCTTCGGTTACCGTTAGCTGCTGTTTCGCCATCTCGAATAGCACTATGAAACAGCAGGGCAACGTGCTGATTCACTCTAGATAATTCCTTTAAGATTGGGGTAAAGTGGGCCTTGGTGTTTACCACATGGGCTTTGTCTATGTCAGCACTGACATGACACTGACATTGTTTTTCTCTGTGTCTGCTTGTATCCCTCCAGCTGATTGACATCACAGGCAAGGACCAGGATGAATCCATGATTGCGCTGCACGATTGCAATGGAGACGTCAACAGAGCTATAAACGTACTGCTTGAGGGAAGCCCTGACACCGTAAGTTCAAACCTAGGTCACACCTAAACCAGGGTGGGAGTAGCCTTGGACTTCCCCTGCTCCTTTGAGCGCTTATTTCATTTCACTCTGGCGATCGCCAGGCTAGGGTGGGTATACGGTCTATAGCAGGGGGGGTCAATCTCATTTTTATTGAGGGCCAAAACTATTTTCAAACAGGCCACATAGGCCTACGTTATTTGCAAGATTTTGGAATTGGTCCGCATGAAATGATGTAAAGGGCCATATCCGGCCCCCAGGCATTATGTTTGACACCCCTGGTCTATAGACTGTCTGCGGCAACCGCAAAGACAAAGGCTGACTGTATTGTCATTTTCCAGCAACGGTGATGGTCAAAAGTCTTGTTTGACAGTTTTCTCCACTGATCTGAAATTCTTACCATATCAGTGGTCTGCTCAGAGGTGAACTTTGTTGAACTTTGAACCTTTGTTTCCAGACAAAACATCTTAACGTTGTCATGGCAACTAAAGTATTCATAATGCATCGGCTCCTTCCTGATAAGTGGGATCAGCTTAAAGTCTGTTTAGTATGCAAACTCAAAACAGTCCCATGAATTTACGTGTCTTTGGGAAGAGAACAACAACTGAATTTCTTTAAGATTTGCTCCTCAGAAGACTGAATTGTTTTGTCCGCTCATGTTTTTACCCTTAATTTAATACTTTATATCTCATTCAAAACAAGCAGAAAATTCCACCTGTTTAGTGGTGTGAAACCTGTTTTGTGACCATTCTGCTTGTCACCATACAGCACTATATTTGAATAAGTGTGTGTGTGTGTGTGTGTGTGTGTGTGTGTGTGCGCGCGCGCGCGTGTGTGCCAGGCTGTTTAACATATCAACACTTGCCTTGCCCTAAATGAGTAATATAAAAATGTCTGCAAACTTCAGCTGCAGGAGATTTCTATTGAGCTGTGACCATGACATTCTGCATACTGCAAACCCACCTACGCCATGGCCTGTTTGAAGATGCCTTGCAATGATACAGATTCTCTGGTATTCACTAGTTGTCATTTCACACATTTTGTGTGTGTGTGTGTGTGTGTAGGACTCTTGGGAGATGGTGGGCAAGAAGAAGAGTGTGTCGGGCCAGAAAGAGAGCAGTCAGCCGGAGGGCGGAGAGGAAGGGAAGGAGAACCGTGAGCGGGGCGGAGAGCGGGACGTGGCCCGCCGCCGTGGAGGAGGAGCCCCACGCAGGAGCCGAGGGACCAGCCGTGGACGAGAGTGTGAGTGACCACCTGTGTGTGTGGTGGGCGGGGAGGCTGTTTCCAAACATTTTAAGATATCACTAGAAAAGCACTTTGGAGATTGCAGACTTTCACCAAGTCAGTAGTGTCACTGATGCAATACAAATTCCAGATGCTGTTCTGGATCACTTCCAAAATTGAATCATCTGCTCCTCACCTGATAGCCACGTTTCAAAAGGCAGAGAGAATCGCTGGTGAAAACATAACATCATAGTCTTTTTTCCCCCTTCAGGTTTTCAGGAATTGTATATAGCAAAAAGTCCTTTTTCAGATCTTTGGGGTAAATAAAAACAATGTCCATTGTACAACACAATTATTTTAACCGGGTGATGAATGCAGTGCAAGTAAGGTTAACGTGTGCAAGTAAGGTTCTGTTAGGGTGTGTGAGTTGGCTTGAGTCATAGCACTGATGACCCTCATATTCTTGCATGTGTAGGTCCATGCCTTTACAAGCCTTTCAAACGTCACTGTAAAGAAAGTCTCAAAGTTCAAATGGCTGCTTTTATCCATGAACTTGACACTGATTTGAAGTCAGCTGATCAAGATGGATCATCCTACACGCTTTCACTTTTGTGTTCTGGAATCCTACACCTCTCATTGGTGACTTTTGATGTCAGCCTGAGTTTATGTAACCATGGCAGCCCTAGATGGGCCGTCGTCACAAGTGTTTTAAGTTAAAGGAGAAATCCGGTGTGATTTTTGTCTTAAAATATTCAAGACAGCGCTGCCCTCAACACACAACCCCCACAATGAGGGTTGAGGGGGTTAGGTTTAGGGTAAGGGTTAAGTTGGGGGGTCTTTTAGGCTGTGCTGCCTGGAAGGTGCCATTGGGGGCAGAAAACACCATTGAGCTCCAAGCTGCACCTGTCGTGTGGTGCACTCAGCGCTTATGGCCACATAAAGCCAGGAGTCTCCCTCGCTAGCATCTCTGCTATCCCCCATCCTGTGTCCAAGCTGCACCTGTAGTGTGGTGCAATCAGGGCTTATGGCCACATAAAGCCAGGAGTCTCCCTCGCTAGCATCTCTGCTATCCCCCATCCTGTGTCCAAGCTGCACCTGTCGTGTGGTGCACTCAGCGCTTATGGCCACATAAAGCCAGGAGTCTCCCTCGCTAGCATCTCTGCTATCCCCCATCCTGTGTCCAAGCTGCACCTGTAGTGTGGTGCAATCAGGGCTTATGGCCCTGTGCCCAGAAAGCATCAGAGCAGAATTACAGGAAGCAATGGAGTCGCTGGGCGGCGGTGCCACTGCCCAGATTGGCGTGAGCGAGCCGCTCGTCTCGTCCCGTCCCGTCCTATCAGCTCTGAACTCGCCGGGGAGGGAAGGGAAGAGAAAAAAGGTGCAGATATGGAAGGCGAGAGGTCAGGTTACAAGAAGCCATTAATTGCTGCTGCTGCTGCTGCTGTTGTTGTGTTCCAGACTGCAAGATTGTGCAGGTCTAGAGATGGGAACAAGAGCTGTGTAGGCAGTTTCGAAAGTAAAAACAAAAACATGCCTCAGCGTTGCATTGTATTCTCAAATCACTTGCACTACTTTTTTTTTATCTTTTTTTTTTTTTATTTCAACCAGCCAGTTGAACTAACCAGAAGTGGCTGTTTGGAATGTGAAAACAGAGACCTTGTGAAACGACTGTGGCACCAATAATCAAATGCAGTTCTTGTGCTTTGCAGTCCATTTACCATGTGGAGCAGTGGGTTTGGATAAGCCAGTAAATGTAGTGTAGCCCTCAGGACAGGAGCCTGGTGGGGTAAACGGACTCGAGGGAAGCATCCCCTCATACAGGGAATTTCTGCAACCAACTGCAGTGTGTTTGAATCGTTTCTAACCAACTGTCTCTGCAACAGAGAAAGTGAGAATTGAGAGTTGCTATTTTTATCAATGTTAGTTGTAGAGATAGAGGTTCCATCCTTTACCATCTTAGGCTCTCACAGCGCAGTGCAAACACTCATCTAAACTGTCATCTTATTTTGTGGGGAGATGATATCTCCCCTTTTATAGGCCACTTTATTTTCCCTTAGTTATAGCCAAATCTGGTGTGCAATGCTAACATCAATGCATCAGAGAGCTAAGTGTTTAGCCCTCTGATGCATTGATGTCAGCAGCGCACACCAGATTTGGTTATAACTATTGGAAATAAAATGGAGAGAGAATCATTTTGTACAAGACGGGGCAGGATGGTTTAACCTTTTGCAGGGCTGATAGTGTTCAGGGGCAGCCTACCAGCATGATTGTGTAGGGAAAAAAAAAAAAAAAAGTTCTCCGATATAAAAAGAGGGTTTAACTAAAATGTCAACGTTTCCTACTTATCTTATCCCTAAGATAGAGTGCTGCAAACATAAACCCACCCCCAACTGTTCCCACCTCCCCGGGATGGAAAAAAGTTCAGGCTTAGGATCTTTTTTTTTTTTTTTTACTATTAGCCCTGCTTTTGTGACTATGATATGAGATTTGCGTACATATGATTGAACTTAACGGAGAGCTACTCTTAAGCATGTGGAAGCTTAGGTACAGTATATGTGCTCTAGATATATGAGGCTTTTAGCAAGATGGCTACTTGTCATTGATCATTGTTTACCTTTGCTCTGCTCATGTTTGTTTACAGGTGGTTGCTTATTAACTAAGCCTCATTGTTCTTGTTTACCTTTGATCTCCTAATACGTTTTGTTTTGTTTTTTCCCCTCCCCCAGTTCGTGGCCAGGAGAACGGCCTGGATGGGACCAAAGCGGGCGGAATGGCCGGCCGCGGCACAGAGCGAGGCAGAAGGAGCCGCGGCAGAGGAAGGGGTGGGTCACTGGAGGAGCCAGGCCTCACACACACACACTTACACACGCGCACACACACTCACTCACACACTTTGCCTTCACTCACACAAACACGCACACACTCTTGCCTACATACACTCACACACTTTACCTTCACTTACACACACACACACACACACACACACACACACACTCTTTGCCTTCACTTACTCACTTACAGCACATGTTTTAGTGATGTTTACAAATCTTTGGTTTGGGATGATGATGTAGACATGATCGAGTATGACCTTGTATGTTTCCTTTGGTTCAGTGCTGAAATTCTTAATCCATGTAATGTTGGGCAAGGTATTTCAGCAAACAGATGTTTCTGATATTATAGCTGTAAATGAGGGAAATGATAGCTGTGTGATCTCCATGTTGTACAGTAAGTGATGTAAGGTGTGTGTGTGAGATCTCACCTCTGTGTTTCTTGTTTGTCTCTCCCCAGGCACAGGCGGAAGGCGAGGAGGGCGATTTTCTGCACAGGGCATGGGGTAAGTTTTGACCCCTCACCCCCAGCTCACCTCACTTTACCTCACCTCCCCCTCAGCTCAGCTCAGCTCTGCTCTGCTGCTCTCCGGAGCTCCTCAAAGCTCTTCCTGGTTCACCTCCCCGTCCCTCTCTGCTACTCCATACCAGCCCTGTGGCTAATTCCCCTCTCTTCCCAGTTATGCAGTTTATTAGTCTGACAGGCCAGGGCTCCATCTCTCAAAAGCATCGCTGCTAACTAAGTTAGCAACTTCGTTGGTGGGTCAATGGGAAATCGCATTGCAACCAATTAAGTTGCTAAACATTTAGCTACTATGCTTTTGGGAAACGGACATCAGACGAGAACATGAAGTTGTGTGTATATAGTCTGGCTACGACTGCTGTACGACTGAGCTGTATCCAAGCAATCAGCGGTTGCTTCTGCACACATTAGGTAGCCTGACCAAATGCCACTGACTTGGTTAGAGACTGGAAAGTGTGATTTTATGCTTCTACGTCAACTCCATACAAAGGGAACGCGGTTGCTATGTCACCGCTGTTTACCTATTAGTTGTGCGTCGAGTGGGTTCATGTTCGCGTAACACACTTCATCAAATTGTTTTGAGTGGCGCTATCTACCCTTCGCATTTGCATAGCACTCAACTGCACTCTGACCAGTGTTTGATGTACAGTAGAGTGGCTGTATCCTGCGATTTGTCTACTCATCATTTGCGTACTTTCATTTATTAACATTGTAGCTTTTTCAACATCATTATTGTAGCAACGTTATGCATCAGGAGTGGTTCCCAAAAGCATAGTTACTAACCAGGTAGCAACTTGGTTAATTGGCAATGGGAAATTGCATTGCGACAGACAAGCTTGTTAACTTGGCAGTTAGAACATGTTTGAGACGCACGACAGGCGATGCAGAAGCTCGCTGTTCGGGGTTTACCTTGCTGCAGAGGCTTAGTGTGCCGATGCAGTCAATATGATGTAGAGGCATAAATCATGCACAAACGTGAACACAGGACTCCGAGAGCTCCACAGTGGACTTGAGGTGACGGCGTGCTCTTTGTGCGGGAAGACGCAGAGCCATGAGTCATGTAACAATGAGATTCAGCCAGAGAGCAGGCAGGCAGGCACACCACACGACCCCCGACCTGACCTTATCTGACCCCTGACCTGACCTCTGACCTGACCTGATGAGTGCTCTGCTCTGCATGGGCATGCTGTAGAGATTGATGAGGTGACTGGCATGTTGGCAAGGAGTTGTAGCAAATACCGCACTACTAAACTGCAGGTGATCAGTCATCATCACTATCATCTCCTTGCTTTGTATGTTGACCTGGACTTCAGGTGAAGGAGAGGTTGGGCAAAGGGCAGAGGGGAATGTAGTCTTTCATGTTTGATTGCACCTGCTGCGTGTGTTGGGAAGTCGTGTGTGTGTGTGGTAGTTTGACTGTGAAAGTGAAAGCTTGCTAATACATGAGGAACAAAAGAGTTTGAGAAAGAGAAGAGATGTGATTGAGAAAGAGATGAGAGGGAAAACAAGAGATATTAAAGATGAGAAGCTGGTGTTGCTCAACTTCTGCAGAGGCTAGTCTCCCACATGCTAAAATATCCACTCAAAAACACAGTTTTAAATAAACTGTTTTCCTCTTGAATTACCACTCTGAGACACATCACTCAACCTGCTCCAAATGTCAACTTTTCATCCTGTAAACGTTGTATGAATCGTGTATAGGCTGACGAGAGGAGGTCAGAGGTGCCATTGCGGTATAATTGCAACGTACTGTACAGTACCTGAATTCCAGAGCGGCTTGCTTGCTTGCGTAACGCAGAGAGTCGTGTGCTTTGTGATTTAATGAGTTTACTCAGGGAGCATCATGTACCTGATCGCTAATGAAGTCAACCGCCTGCCTCGCCTACCTGCATGGAAGCCACATGGAGAGATCTGCTGATTTACTCTGTGTGTGTTTGTGTGTGTGTGTGCGTGCGCGTTCGTTCGTTCGTTCAGTTCTCGAGGTTGAATTTTTTTTTTTTGCCGTGCTTAGATGAAATGCACGGGCAGGCACAGAAATGTCGTTTGTCACACAGAGTTCTGTCTGATTTACAGATTGGGTGGCTGGTTTTTGGGGGTAATAAATAAGGAATGCAAAGAAGTGAGTTTTGAGGCAAAGCAAGTTTGTACCTCGGACTACCCCAGGAGTAGAAAGTTCAAATATTTCACTATGATGTGGTGAAAAAATGTTGGCAGTATATTTGTAGATTTGCTGTGTGTGTGTGTGTGTGTGTTTTTCCTTCTATTTCCTGTATTCTGGCAGAATCATTCGCTGCATCATTTAGTGTGCATATTGCTACTGAAATATGGAATCGGATGGCCTTCTGGCATTAATACCATAAGGCAGATTTAGCACGTAGGATTGAAGGATTTTACCCAACCTAAGGAGAATTCATGTCTACTGTCTGTCTATGTGTGTCTCTGTTTGTCTGTCTTTGTCCATTGGAAAGAGTTGAGCAGTTTTGTTTAACATTAGGCTTACACCTGTCAATTTTCTCTGATTGATTCTGTTATCACTATGAGTTTTGGTTTGAAGCACTTTGGTATTTTGTTTTTGGGAGTGTGATGTCCTTAGGATTAGTGCTGTGCATGTTCGTAGAGTTTGACATTAGACGTCACTGTTTGTCCCTCCCTCCCCTCATCCCCATCCCCAAACCCCCCCCCCCTCTCCCCAAATCTCCTTCCCCCTCCTCTCTGCTGTAAAGTCACAATACCGCTTTAGGCTGCCTCTTGATTGCTGCTGTGTTGAGTTTGTTGTTGTTGTTGATATGAATGAATTGGGCTGTTTTTTTAATCGGACCTCCTGTTGTTTCCCTTTAAAGCCAGATTGATCAGGGCCCCAGCTTTGATATGTCAGGAGACGAGAGGTGAGTGGAATCTAACGTTGGTGTGTTTGCTGTGTCTTGACTTCCGTCCAAATTCATGTCACACAAGAGGTGAGGGGAATCTATCTCGGTGGTACTAGAAACCTCCTATTTTTTGTTTCACTAGCGTGGAGAAGAGTGTCGAGTCAGATTTGCCTGAGGACAGCCCAAAAAAATAAAATAATAACAAAAAAATTCCATCTATGAGCAAACTCTGTTGGAATTATCCGTGTTGCTGCTGTCGCCTTATATAGATCTTGTCTCCTGTCGCCACCCTAGCTAACACCTGCGCTTCCAGCGCTAGCACTTCATTTGCAGCGTTAGTCGGAGGCTGTTGGGTAGTTTGCAGCTAGCGCGGCGGCGTCGCTGTGGGAATATTGTCACGGGCCTGTCAGAGGGTTGTGTTGAGCGCTGTGTTTATGGCTAGATGTTACCGGTAAAAGGGTGTGTTCACCCCTCTATTATTGGCCTTGGAAATCGCACCTTGATGAGTCAGCCCAGCGAGCGTCGGCTCGACAGGAAGCTATCTGTAAGAACTAGCGCCTGGAAATAGTCTGCTGCTGTTGGCAAGCGCTCTTATTTTTATTAGCATCATCATCCTCCTGTTGTTTGTATTGGGTGTCTCCCTCTCTCTGCCTGGAGATGGAAGGAAGGATGAGGCCATATATAGAGCTACTCTTACTCCAACACTGCTACTCTTGTTTTCTGATTGACATGTCTCACTCCTCTTCCTGTCTCAGAGTGTGTGTGTGTGCGTGTGTGCGCACTACTCTAACGGTCTCCCCTCCTCTCTTGTCTCTCGCCCCGTTCCCGTTCCCTGCAGGACGTTCAACCCTGCGGACTACGCTGAGCCGACCAACACAGAGGACGGATACGCTGGCGGGAGCACCTGGTGCAACACCGGCAACACGGAGCAAGAGGATGGATCCAGTCAGTATTACTACTTTTTTTTTTTTTTTTTCCCCACTCCCCTCTCTTTCTCATCACACACTGCTCTTGGTCTCCTCTCTCTCTCTCCCTCCCTCACTCGCTCTCACTCACTCACTATTGTGCTTGCCTCTGACCAATGGTCAGATTCATTAAATTTGATCCCAAAAATCCCATGTTGTTGTTGGTTGGAGTATCTCCTCTCCTCTCCTCTTCTCTGCCTCATGTTCTTAATAAGTCTGCTGGTACCCCAGAGGCCTTGTGCTCCAACCAACACTCGCCCCCAAACCCGTTGACCTCACACAAACCATTTCCATATTTGAGAAGCTCTAGGCTTTTAGATTGCCAAGAATCTTCCATTTCAAATCCGGACGGCAAAAATGTGTTAAGCATCATGGTTTTTACTATACAATTCAACATTTCTGATGTATTTGCAGAGACTGCTAAAAGAAATGTTGTATTAATAATGTACTGTATTGAATACGACATGATCCACTGTGAATTTGCATGCAGACTGTTCATTGAGAATCAGTAGTATGTATTTGAGATTCTACATCGCACAACATAAATTATTCTTACTACTTACACACTTTAAAATGAATTCTTAATTCTTACTCCCTTGGCAAGCTGGTGTGTGCGTGCTTATGTGTGTGTGTGTGTGTGTGTGTGTGTGTGTAAGCCCTGTTGTTGTTTAGGCTATTGTTTGCAGTACGTCCTTGATGAATGTGCTTGTCTGACAACAACACTTCCTTTTCCCCTGCAGGACTGGAGATCACGGCCAAGTTTGACTCGACTCCAGGTGAGGGCTCAACACATACAGATATGTGGTTTTATGCACAAAAGTGTGTGTGTATACAGTATATGTGCGTGTATACATTTTGTGTGTGTGTATTAATAACGTGTAATTATGTTCTCTGCGCAGGAGCTTGGAGAACAGAGGAATGGGGAACAGAGGACTGGAATGAAGACGTAAGAGAGAGAGCGTGTGTGTGTGTGTGCGAGAGAGAGAGAGACTACATTTGTATGTGTGTGTGTCTATGTGAGGGAGAGCGAGAGGGAGACAGTGTGTGTATGTGCATCAATACATATTTAGACCAAGCTTTTTCCTGAAGTGTATGTGGTTTAGGTAACAGTCTCTCACCAATTTTGTCTGCATCCTCCTTCCAGCTTTCAGAGACCAAGATATTCACTGCCTCCAGTGTAGCTGCCATGCCTCTCCCTCAGGAGAATGTGACCATCACTGCTGGACAGAGGTAGACACACACACACACACACACACACACACACACACACACACACACACACACGAGTCTGTATGTTTTTGATGTAATCAAAGATGATCTTTGGTGATCATAGTATAGCTTCGTAACTAAACGACCAAGCTGGTGCATAACATTAGCGATTGGGTGAAATCAAATTTAATCGTTTCAAACTTCTACACTTCACACCTCCAGCTAGCAATTGTTAATCAATTGTTAGTGTTTGTCTGTGCCGTCGGGCTGTTCGCCTTCCCCTCGTCCAATATTTTTCTTATATCGGGACACCTCGGCAGCCGTTATTCCTTACGTATCCAAGGAGATGCATTCAGAAACGCCAACTGAAATGGAATATTGGGTTTAATAATCAGATTAAAAGTGTCCATGTAAACGGGGCTATTGTTTGCTAACTGTTTTTTGTCCCTCCGTGCTTCCTGTAGGATTGACCTGGCCGTGCTGCTGGGTAAGACCCCTCCCACCTCCTCCTCTGCTGAGCCTGAGCCCGCCTCCATGGAGCCCCAGCAGCCCCCGTCGCTCTCCCAGTCCCTGGTCTTCAGCAACTCCAAGCAGGCCACCCCCCTCGCCCAACCCCCGGCCACCTCATCCTACAGCCAGCACACCATGGTGAGTAAAACACTATTTTACACACACACACACACACACACACACACACACACACACACACACACACACACACACACACACAGAGAGAGAGAGAACATGGTCAGTAGATGGGCTGCCCACTGCAAAAAATTGTCTGAAAGCCTGTTCTGAGGTTTGGAAGCACATCTGCCAAAACACACACACACAGCTGATTAATCTGCATGTTTTGGAATCGCATCACTATGACAACTAATACTAATTAAAACTAATTCTTTCTCCCTCCCTCTCCCACTTTCTCTCTGCCTTTCTCTTTCTGCCTCTCTCTCTCTCTCTCTCTCTCTCCTCAGGCGAGCATACTCTCTAAAGGCTTTGGGGAGGTGGGTGAGCCCAAGGCTGGCAGCGGAGGCCCGACTAGCGGTTCCCAGTTCCTGGAGCAGTTTAAGACGGCCCAGGCCCTGGCCCAGCTGGCCGCCCAGCACTCGCAGCCCACCGCCCCCAGCACGGGGCCCTCTTCCTGGGACACAGGCTCCAGCTCTCTGGGCCAGTATGGTAAGCTAACCGCAAAGCTAACAGGCTCTCAGTCGTATTGCCTATGTAACCTTTAATTTAGTAACTTAATTAGTTGGCAATAGGAAGTTGCATTGGAGCCAATATGGTTGCAAACTTAGTTAGTTAGTTAGCAACTATGCTTTTGGGGAAAGGGTCGCTTGGTTAGCAGCTGTAGTTTTGGGAAGGAGCCCCAGAACTGAAGCATCTTCTGGCTATGTGCGTCATGAATCTGCTTGCTTGTTTGTTTGTTTGTTTGTTTGTTTGTTTGTTTGTTTGTTTGTTTGTTTCTTCACCTGTCTTCCTGTTCGTCTTTGACTGTCTTTAGATCTGAAGGCGGGCCCTGATGCGTCTGTGATCAGCCCCTTCACCAAACGCCAGCCCTACCCCTCCTCTACCACCTCCTCCTCCATGATGGACGCCTTCATGCAGGACAAAGCCACACCCCCCCAGCCTCCCCCTTCCTCCTCCTCCGGCGCCACCCCCCTCGCCTCCGCCGTCTCCTCCGCCTCACCGCTGCCCAAAGCGGGCATCCCCGGGCAGCAGGTGTCCCCTGGTTCTGCAGACGCCCACGCCACCGGCTCCCTGCAGAAGCTCAAACAGCAGAAGAAGAGGGCCTCCATCACCACTAAGGTCAGTGGGCGCCCCCTGTGGCTGGGCTGCTTTCAGCAACTTGGGAGAACAAATGCATTTACATGTCAAATCACAGTTTTAGAGTTTTAGAACGTCGCAGCCCTTCTCGTTGTGGATCTATGGGCTCTAGCCACCTTTACTTCTTTTAGCGGTGGGTTGGTGTGTTTGTGTGTGTGCGCACGAGAGTAAAAAGTGTAAAGTGTTCTAATGTCTTCCTCAGATTCCATCAATGGCTGTGGAGATGCCAGGCTCAGCTGATATGTCAGGACTCAACCTGCAGTTTGGAGCGCTGCAGTTTGGATCAGAACCAGTTCTTCCAGAGTACGAGGCCACGCCCACCGCACCCACGGCAACGCCTGGCAACCAGGCCCAGAATAGTCTCTACACAAGTGGCAGCAGGTAAACCCCTCCCTTCATACTTACCTTTGATGATTAGATTTGCTTGTGTTTATGTGGCCGTTTGCTTTGTGTTTATGTATGCAAATGTTCACAAGTCTCTATTTGCTTTGGAAGATTTTATCGAGACTTTGCAATCTGAGAGAGAATAGTTCTCTGAACATGCATCGACATTTGAAAGCATGTTGCCATTGAATGACTTGGATGTTACTGTTAAAAGATGACATTCCCAGCCTCTTTTTCAAGATGACAAAATGTTACAAAAAGTTTTAGATGCCACCCATAGGGATGAATGGGAACTGTAGCAGAACATTTCAAAACGTTACGACCACTGAATTTGACCCAGCTCTTCAAAGAATGCCAAGTGACCTCTTAACTTCTTGGTGTTGGTGGTGGTGATTCAAAAAGATATCCATTTTCTACAAGTTATGTAAATGTTGCTTAATCGTCTCTCTTTGCAGTGAGCCCACCCCTGCCCTGTCTAACCCCAGTCAGATGGACCTGTATGAGCAGAGGACCAATCAGGCGCGGCGCTACCCCCCCTCCGTTTCCTCGTCCCCCCAAAAGGACATGCAGCCCAAGGTAAGCGCCCCAAACATTGCTTTGAACCATGCACTCGGTCTGTGGGGGCAGACACATTACAGGTTGGGTGCGAGAGGTCTCTTTGTGATCGACCGACGACCATGCCTCCCTAATTCACCTCTGTCAGATTACTCGTGGAGCATTCGTCAGTTATGCGCACATGACAGTAAATTGAGCTTTGCAATGGTGTAATCGGTGGCGTGTTCAAGACGACGTAACGTTACGAAACGTTTACTACGTCACCCATAGGGATGAATGGGAACTGTTACGTTACGTTACGTTACAAAACGTTACGCCTGTTGACTTCGCCCCTGGTAGTTGCTGATGAGTGGTTCGAGAGATATTTGCCTTTGCATTAGTAACATGAAAATTTGAACATCCTACATCCATCTACAGGCCTACTCACTTAGTGAAATATCTCAGTGCAGGTGGGGCATGAAAATTCTCTGCCTTCCAAAGTGGGGAATGACACAAAAAGTTTGAGAACCACTGCCCTACTTTGTTTGTTTGTTTTTTGTTTTTATTTTATTTTTTTCCCCTCCTCCCATTTACTGAGACTATCGACGAAAAACACACCACATGAGAAATCTGTTATTTTCCCTTATTGAACACATTCAATGCAAAGGGTGTGCAGCAGTCAGCGTTCAAACCCACATTTATTGAGCTGCCGTATTAAATGTACACCTCTATGCTGCATATCTATTGTTCTTCTGTCTGAGCCACCTGCTGAGACTAGTTTAAAGCTACAAGAAGTATTAGAAATGATGCAGTTCAATCTTAATCTGTGGTGCTGCGCCTCACATTGGTCTGTGTACGATGAGAAACCCCGAGGTGACCTTTTTTTCATCTGTTCTGTTCTAGAATGGGTTCAGTTCCCTCCAGACCACGCAATCTCTTGAAGGTAAGCCACATACGCACTACAAATACAACTTGGATCCTCTTTAGGTCTCAGGAAGCAACACACACACACACACACACACAATATTGAAGTGTTTGCCTCTCACCAATAGTCAAATTCAATAGATTAGAGTCTCCCATGGAAGCATCCAGTAGACCTCAGCAATTGTATCCACCTTTTGCTGTTAAGCTTAATGGGCAATAATGCTTTAGCTGATTTATTGAATGTAATTAAGAGGCAACAGAATGTCCGTACCATTGAGTCACAAGATCCATGTGCAACCAATACAGCTTAAATTCTGTAAGCCTGATGTGGCAGCTTTGTGTGCATGTTTTTGTTAAAAACTTGGTTACCTGGACCCAGAGCAGGGAAAGCCAATTCCTAAACAAGGCTGTAGCAAGCCATTCGGCTGCTACTTGTAAAAGGATGTGTCTAAAATGGTGAGGTGGTAGCTTCCTGCCTTGCTGTCTTCCCTTTCTGAGTTAACTAAGTGTGTGTGTGTGTCCAGCTGCAGCAGGCTCTGCAGTACCCGTGAAACCCCCCTCAGATGTCACCGCCCCCTCGGTCACAAGCATGGGCTCATTGGCAGATGGCACGACAGGTCCCGCCTCCTTGCTGACTACGGCCAATCAGGCGTCGCTTAACGCGCTGGGTCACAATGAAGACCCATCCTCTAACTCTATGGCACCTCCCCAACACAATAAGTAAGACCTGGGAACTCGGAACTCTTCATAGAAAGTTTGAGAAGTGGCTGATGGTTGTCTACAGTGGAAGTTATTCATGTAGTCAGTTCATTGTCTCCTATAGCCCTTGAAGACTTGTATGCATGAATAAAGTTAAATGTGTGGGTGTGGATGTGTGGCTATGTGAGAGGACCTGGTTTCCGTTTCCCAAAAGCACAGTTTGTTCAAGTGACCAGTGAACAACTTAGTTGACTATGGGAAATTGCATTGCGACTAAGTTAGCAACTATGCTTTTGGGAAACGCCTTAAGTGTTTTTGAGGATGTTCAAGTTTTGTGTGTGTGTGTGTACCCCTGAAGTATTTTTGAGGATTCTAAAGCCCTACTATTGTGTTCCAGTTCGCTGCCTCCCCAGCAGAACCATCTGACCCCCTCTTCCTCCGTTCGCTCTGCAAACTCAAATCTACTGGTGAGAAATCAATTTTCTCTTTGCTCCACTGTTCTAGAATACTCATTAAAGTTTCATTTGACTTTTGTAATGGGGAGAGAAAGTTATAAAAACTTAATTGAATTAAGTCTTGTCCATGTTTATTATTTTAATATACTTTTCTTTGTTCGTAAAACTTGAATTAAATTGTAAAATGTATTTTTATCAATTGAAAAAAGAGTTCCCAAGTTTGAGCATATTTTCTGTTTTGAGTTGATAATCATCCCAGGTGGAACACAAACACCCCCAGATTCTCCTCCTTATGCCGGTCTCTCTCTCTCTCTCTCTCTCTCTCTCTCTCTCTCTCTCTCTCTCTCTCTCTCTCTCTCTCTCTCTCTCTCTCTCTCTCTCTCTCTCTCTCTCTCTCTCTCTCTCTCTCTCTCTCTCTCTCTCTCTCTCTCTCTCTCTCTCTCTCTCTCTCTCTCTCTCTCAGCATGGTGGAGTTGATGGAGACTCTAGCCTCCACTGCTCTTCGTTCCCCTCGGTCTCTGGCGTTGGCCCTTCCTCCGTTCCCCCATCCTCTTCGTCCTCCTCGGTGGCGGCGGTGTCCATGAGCCCCGCGGCCCAGCAGCAGCCTCCCTCCTCTTCCTCCTCGGTGGGCTCCGGCCCCGGTGGTCCCTCGGCTCTGGGCCCCGTCAGCAGCCTGGCCATGGGCTTGACCACTGCGGCCGGCGGCGGAGGAGCCGCCTCCATCATTCCCCCTCAGGTCGTCGCCGCGGCGACCGCCTCGTCTTCGGTCTCGTCATCGGTGGCGCCCCCCGCGTCCTCGGCGACCTCGTCGCGCAGCACA
Source organism: Sardinella longiceps (assembly GCA_027497455.2). NCBI lineage: Eukaryota > Metazoa > Chordata > Actinopteri > Clupeiformes > Clupeidae > Sardinella > Sardinella longiceps. The sequence continues at coordinate 21,978,530 of JAODXP020000029.1, forward strand.
GCTGCCTCAGGTGAGACCACGCCCCAAGCTGTGTTATGCTGCATGCCATTGGGCTCTTTAGTGGGGGAAATGCAACCTTCGCTTCGGGAAAATGCTGTGGGACACTCAGTCAAGTCGAGACTACTCTTTTATACTAGGCATACATGGCCAAGGTGTGTGTTTGTGTTTAGTAAGTAAGAGAGCAAGTGTGTACATTTGTGTGGGTGAGTAACAAAACACACACTCACTTTAACATACAGTACAGGCAGAGAGGGTGTGTGTGTGTGTGTGTGTGTGTGTGTGTGTGTGTGTGTGTGTGTGTTTGTGTTTGTGCTGCAGTGTAAACACCCCCCTTCTCTTTGCTCCACAGGGAAAGCGCCTCCAAACCTGCCCCCTGGAGTGCCCCCCCTGCTGCCCAACCCCTACATCATGGCCCCAGGCCTGCTCCACGCATATCCGGTGAGTGCACACTGCAGCCGCTTCCGCTTCACACTTACACTGTGTGTGTGTGTGTGTGTGTGTGCGCAGGGGCTTCTTTGCACAGTTCTTGAACACCCCTGTTGGGATTTATTTTTCCCCATGTTGTTGAACAGCAAACAATATATTGTTCTGTGTCGTCGTGTTTGTTTGTTTTATTTTCTAGGCTTTGACCTTGGGTTCTCTTCTGAAGTGAAATGGGGTGTGTGTCTGTGTGTGTGTGGAGGGGGGTCCTTCTATGCGGCTGTTTGACTTGTGTGAAAGCAAGCTGACTTGGAACCGGGTTGCCATGGCAACACAGTGGGATGGGGAGGGGTGTGTGTGTGTGTGTGTGTGCGCACACAAGAAATCCAGCATCCTGTGGTGAAATCCATCAGCCCTTTTCTCCCTGTATGGCTGCTTGCTTTTGCTTATTATGCCTTTGGATGGGGAGTGTCTGGAACACGGAACACTGATCAATGATCTGCATTTAGAACCAAAACCAAAACCCATTTCTCTGCAGAACTGGGTGGAAAATTCTAGAGATATGATCAATTGTACATTTAAAGAACTTTAGTTTAATGATATAGTTTTATCTATGCACATTTGTTTGATTATGGTCTAACCTCCTAAATTACAGTGTGTTACATAAATAAAGAGTTAAGATTCTAAACAAGCTAAATCCAATCTGCTTCAATAACAGGAAATCTGTCAATCTGCAATTTAAAGATTTTTACAAGTACAAACAAATCATACCAAATCAATAAGATTTGAGTTAAGAGTGATAACAGTTTATCAAAATTATATGAACATATTTCTATAAATGAATCCCAATGGCACAAAGATGTTTTTGCATCTGAACTCTTCAAATATACCTTTATATTTGTTTAATGTCACATCAGCACTCCTAGTTAGATCAGTCATTGTCTGTGTTGCGAGCAGCTACTGCACTCCAGGTTGTGTAGTACAGTTGTAGTGACATGATGTGTGTCCTCTGATCTCAGCCGCAGGTATACGGCTACGATGACCTGCAGATGCTTCAGACCAGGATACCACTGGTGAGTATTTAGGCCTCAAGTAAAGTTTGTGTGTGTGTGTGTTGTGTGTGTCTGATTGTGTGTGTGTGTCTGTGTGTGTGTGTGTGTGTGTGTGTCTGGTTGTGTGTGCATGCATGCGTCCATGCGGGCGCATGTATGGTTGATCCAGCAATCCAGATGTAATACAATTTGTGTCTGTACGTGTGTATGTGTGTGTGTCTTAAGCTTGTTTGATGTAGTGGGAGAAATACCTTTAGTTGGCAGAAGCTGATAAATTGGCAACTTGCTGTCAGTTGAAGTAGTACCAGGCAAACTGCAAGTGCTTATTACTATGATAAAGCAGTAAAAGATGCTGCAATAGCCTTCATCCCTCCCATAATGAGCCATATAATCCCAAAGTGACTGATTGTGGAGGTGGTACAGTAACCTAAAAAAAATTTGCCTGGTATTCTTTAACGTTGACAAAGGCAAAGAAAGGCCGCTTTAGCACAACAAACAAAGCTGCTAATTTCCCAGCATTTATTCACATTTAACGCTTGTAGGCTTGTGTGTGTATCTGAACCCTAACCATTTATTCACTAAATGTTCCCCAATAACCAATGTGATTGACAGGCTGTCTGCCCCAATCACATTCCACCCTTGTGGAGGGGGCTTTCTGATTGGCACTCCAGTTGACCCTGTCCTGCATTACCGTAGCAACACAGGGGGTCAGTGGGTGCCAGACCAATCAGCAGTGTCTTCAGAATTCCACCAGCCCTCATGATGGCTGCCTGGGACTTTAGTACTGCCACACACACAGCCTTCACGGCCTTTACTTACCTACTGTCTAGACTGGGATTTCTCCCCACACGTGTGTGTGTGTGTGTGTGTGTGTGTGTGTGTGTGTGTGTCTGCCTCTTTCATCTCAGGGAGATGAAGTGTATATGTGTGTCTGATGGAGGGGGCAGAAAGTGTGTGTGTGTGCGCGTGCCTCTTTCATCTCACAGAGAGAGAAAGTGTGTGTGTGTGAAGGAAAGAAAGAGGGAGCATGCACTTTTGTTTGTGTTTTTGTGTTTTTGTGTGTTGTGTGTGTGTGTGTGTGTGTGTGTTTAAGGAAGCAATAAGTTTATAAAGATGTGGGTAGGTGCACTGGTGCGTGTTGTGCTGATGTGTGATTGGTTGATGACGAGCCAATCTCTTCCTTTCCTGCAGGACTACTACAGCATTGCTCCCTTCGCCACGCCCACCACCGCACTGACTGGCAGGGAAGGCAGCCTGACCAACAACCCGTACTCAGGTAAGCCGGTCTCCTAGCAACCCTCGCTTAGCGATTGCAGGGCTCTGAGCAACCTGTAGGCAGGTGAGCGTAGCGCCTAGCAACCTGTAGGCAGGTGAGCCTAGCCAATCCCAGCACATGCAGTTTGCATCTCGACAACATGCATGCCTTATGTGCATGTAAGTGCTGGCTTGTCAAATCTTGAATGTATAGCCAGACCCTCTCTCTCAGCTATGCACTAATATAGTCACATTTTCACGCGTCAATACATGGGATTAAAGTTTTCCGTCACTACGACGGAAATCTATCAATTGCCTCTTATAGGAAATTATGAACTGACATGAGGCGGGGAAAAATTGAACTGAATGAACCGTCGCTTTTATTTTGAAACGTAGCCAACGTATCTTAATGGCTCCCATGTCTTATCATTTGCATAAGTAAAAACACAAACTAAATGTAACAGAAACTGGCATCACTTTGAAAGTGTGTGTGTGTGTGTGTGTGTGTGCGTTGTGTGTGTAGCGCCGAGCACCCAGTACAGACGCCATTTCCAAGGCAAGTTGCTAACTGGGTTGGCAATGGGGAAATTGTATTGCAACCAACATAGTTGCTAACTAAACTTAGTTAGGCAACTATGCTTTTGGGAAACCGAAGCCTGATCTACTGCTATGTGAGTAAGCGCAGAGCCAGGTTCCTCCTAATATTCTAGCCAGGTTCCTTAACCTCTACTTCTCCCCCTCTCTCTCACTCATCAGGCGACTTGTCGAAGTTCGGCCGCGGCGACGCCTCCTCCCCGGCCCCCGCCACCACGCTGGCGCAGCCTCAGCAGAGCCAGACGCAGACGCACCACACCACGCAGCAGCCCTTCCTCAACCCCGCCCTGCCCCCCGGCTACAGCTACACCAGCCTGCCCTACTACCCCGGCGTGCCCGGCCTGGCCAACACCTTCCAGTACGGACCCGCCATGTTCCCGGTGAGTGCAGCGCTTAGACACGCACACTGGTTTAAAGACACCCTAGGCGTGTGTGTGTGTGTGTGTGTGTGTTTTAGCCTTTTAGCCGGTCATAAAGTCAAGTTTAATGGCTGGTACACAGACAGAATTCCAAGTTCAGGAATTGAGCCTGTTTTGATGTGTTGTATTTAGGTGGCGCCTACCTCGTCAAAACAGCACGGAGTGAATGTGGGGGTCAACGCCTCAGCCACACCTTTCCAACAGGCCAGCAGCTATGGTTCTCATGGATACAGCACGGGTGAGTCTACGGTCACACATGCATGATTGCACACACACACACACACACACACACACACACACACACACACACACACACACACACACACACACACACACACACACACTGTCTGGTAAGGTAAGCAGAGAAGTCATCCTCCGACTTGGAATGGTGGTCTCCTCTTTAATGTAAAGCAGATTTCTCAAGGGGTGTTTGTTTGGTGTTCCTGGACAAACATCCTCAAAAATAAAAGTTTGTTGTGACATTGACAACTTACTTTACAAAGCACACACACACACACACACCCCAAATACACACATGCGCTACTCAAGTGACACATTGTCAAACTAGTCTCTCCCTGTCTTGAGATCCCCTCCCGTTCAGAATCCCGGTCATCCAATCATAAGTAGTCCAAAGTCCTCTGAGTCCAAATCATTGGCTTCTCATTGGCTCCTCCTGGTGTCCTTCTCCTTTGTGCTCTTCTGATTGGTTAGGAGCCTCTAGTGGGCTGATGATGGGTTGGGGGTGGGGGGGTCCTCCATGCGCCGCTTGCTTCTGCTCATCTAGTCCCCATGAGTGCGTGTCTGTGTGTGTGTGTGTGTGTGAGAGAGAATATGCAATGTGTTGCATGTCTAGGTGTGTGTGTGTGTGTGTGTGTGCTCGCGTCTTGTCACACGTGTGCTCAGTCATGTGTATGTTTATGTCGCCTCTTTGAAAATCATTCCTTTTCTCCCTCTTTAAAAACTATTCCCTTTATCTCTTTGAAACCCGTTCCTTCATAAAAGGAAAATATTCCTTCCTCTCTCTTAAGGGTTGTTAGAGCAGGGCAAAGTGGGACACTTTCACTTCAGTCCAATTCCATCTTTGCTCTTTTCATTCTTTTCCTCCTTTGGCCTCAGACTTGTTTTAGTCCCTCTGTTGTCTCCCTTTGGTTCTCCTCCTCTCCTCCTTTCCTCTGCTCCTCGCGTCCTTTCTCTCACCTCCTTTCTTCTCCTCCTCATCTCCTTTCCTCTGTTCTTCCTCTCTGCTCCTCTTCTCCAGACCTTTCTTCTGCTCCTCCGCCTTCGCTTCCTCACCTCTCTTCCTTACCATCTTTCTTCTGCTTCTCTTCACCTCCTTTCATCTCCACCTCCATTTTCCTGTTTCCTGATCATCCATCCATCCTTAGGCCTGTCTTGGGGTCTCCATCTTTACTCTCCAGCTTTGTGCTCTTTTATGGCTCCATCTTGCCATAGTTTTGTTTGTTTGTTTTGTTTGTTGTTTTTTTTTTTGTGTATTTGGTTTCCCCATCAGCTGCTTTGCCGCTTTCTTGCATTCACCCATCCACCCCACCCCCCACCCCACTCACTTCACTTGCCCTCACCCCCCAACACCCCCACCCACCCCCTTTTCCCCTGCCTGGTGTGTTTAACGCTGTGGGCTGCGGCTGTGTGTGTGCGTGTGTGTGTGTGTGTGTGTGTGTGTGTGTGTGTGTGCGCGTGTGTGTGTGTGATGTTGCAGGCTATGAGGATATGGGCCAGGCTTCGGCGGGGAGTGGGGATTTCTGTAAGGGCGGCTACGCCACGTCTGTGGCTGCTGCTGCCGCCGCTGCTGCTGCTGCTGCTGCCGCCGCTTCAGCCGCTCAAAACAAGCCGGCCAGCTCGGTCACCGGCCCAGGAGTCGGTGAGTGCCGCCACACGCCAGCCCCCCCCTCCTCTCCTCTCCTTACCACCACCACCACCCCATCCCCAGTCTCTTGGTCAACACTAAAGGGTATATGTGGACGGTCAAAAATTGCGTTAAATGTTGTATGTGTTGCCTAGTAACAATGGCACACTACCCACTAATATGTACCTATAAATGATCTAAAAACATTTTTGAAACTCTGGAAATGAAGACTTAAGCTGCTTTTGTATTTATGCGGTTTTGTAACTGCAACAGTACCCGCAAGATTCTATGAGAAATATACCTTCTAGTGTTTACCCAGTCTCTTGCCCCTCATTCCTCCATCCCCCCTCCTCCCACTCTTTGTCACCCCTGTGTCTCTACTTTGTCATGGTCGTCCCCACCGCTGTGCTTGGCCTCACGGGCAGAGAGAGAGAGAGGGAGGGAGGGAAAGAGGGGAAGGGAGAGAGTGGAGGGAAGGAAAGAAGGAAGGGGAGAAAAAGCTCTTGGGTCTTGCAAAACCACTTGCAAAAAACACTTGCTGAGTGCAAAACCACTGGCTCTCCCAAAACCTGTTCTTCTTCTTTGGCCCTCTTGGACTCTTGTTCTCTCCCTGTATGTCCCTGTATACTCTTCCCTTTCTGTCTTCATTATCTGTCTGTTTTTCATTGTTTCATTGTTTTGTCAGAGGGGTGTCATTTGTACCAAAAACCAACACACACACACACACACACACACACACACACACACACACACACACATTCACCCACTACTTGGAACAGACCTACACCTACGACCCAAAGACGACATGCCTTTCTCTGAAGAGCTATGATGTTACTACATGAATTGCGTGTCTCATCTTGTGTTTTTCACGCTGTTGATTGTAATCTTTGTAACCATTACATGCAGGGAATATTTCTATTCTAAGCAGTGTGAGAGTCATCATTTTGATGATCATATTCTGAATTTATTCTGAATTTGGCCATATTCTTATTCTTTATTTGGAGCCCCATTAGCTTCCACCAAAGTGGATGCTAGTCTCCCTGGGGTCCACCATTAAAAAACACAAATTACATTAAAAACACAAAGTACATTACATCATAAAACAAAACAAAAACAATTGCCTAATCAATCAGTGCAGCATCAATACATTATAGATACAAAAACATGACAAGAGACAGGAAGAAAAAAGGGAAGACACAGAGACTAATAATTAACCACAACACACATTTAGAAGGTAGATTTTCAATAACCTTTTGTATATGTTGTTCTCTGTTTGTTTGAAGTTTAAGGCCAAACTATTCCACTTTATAGAGGCCCTATAGAGAACAGTTCTAAGCTTTCCACTTTCTAGTTTCTGAAAGCCTGAATAAACCCCTGGCTTATCCCTGAATTATTAACCAGAATACTGGGTTGTAATAACGTTACAGTGACGCATACATACATTCTCCTGTAAAAGGTTCTTCACATATGCACATATTCAATTGCCGTGACCTGGCCAAAACAATGCAACTAAGATGGAGATCTAGCTTAGTTAGGTTATAGCTATGATATGCAAATGACGATATTCTTTAACCAGAATACTGGCCTTATTTTGAATTCAATCTGCATGTAGTCAGTGCTGCATATCTAGGGAGAGACTGCATGCTTCACACAAAGCTTCAAAAGCTGTAAAACGCTGTTGGTTACTCCTAGTGAGGTTCTGATTCAGTGTGGTCCATTTGAAACTCGGTCACAGTTGGGCCTAGTTTAAATGTGTAGGAGATGACCGCAAATGACGTGTGGTAATACGGAATTAATGAAAAACTCAGAGGTGAAGTTGCTTCTGTTAAGTTCATTAATTCCGTATGACCGCGCACCTGGATCCCACTAATGCGTGTAAGGAGTAGTTGTCAATTCAAAGTATACCAAAGCTTACAGATGACCTGACCGGTGAGAGAATACGGTTCAGTTGCTGTACTACTTTCTTTTGAGTGGTGGTTGTCGTCTTTTCCATTATTAAGCTTCTTATACAAAATGAACACACACCCTGCCAGCCAATCAGAATCTGCATTCCATAACTCTGGGTGATGAGGGTACATAAAAATAATACCTACATTCTGACTTCAATACTCTCCGTACATTCCACCTTTTTATGATCTTGGGTTATTCAGTCTCACCTGGAGTTACATATGTGGATGAAAGCATTTTGGTCTCAATGCCTGCGCTTTCCTAGCCTGGCTTGTGCAACCACGTTCAGAAGTGAACTGTGGTCTCGCAAAGCTAGCTTTGCCCGGAATTTCAGGCAGGATTAATTTAAACATCTATCAAACTTCTATCAATGTTTTGGGACAGAGCTGGACATCATAAGCTCGCCTCCTTCAGCCTGCTTGTTTCTCATTAGGTCCTGATTTTTCTGGGCTTGAGAGTTGAGGGAATTGCCTCCTTGGCTATACTGACTTGGATCACAGCCACAGGAAGTATGGGTATGCCCAGGGTAGCGCTTTCCTAGTTTGGCAAGCCCTTTTTTTTTTTTTTTTTTTTTTTGCCTTAGCTTAGCATAGACGCTGCAATGTAACGTTGCCAAAGAGTTGTTGTCCGGCTACTTTACAATCCAGTGCCTAAAGCTAAGAAAAAAGACAAATTGGGGTTAACCTTACTAGGAAAATCCATGCACTGAGACCAAAATGCTTTCACCCACGTATGTAACTCCAGGCCATTTTCATAAAAAGGTGGAGTCTTCCTTTAATACATGTCCAGTATTCCTTTAATACATGTCCAGTATTCCTTTAATACGTGTCCCTGCATGAAACTATATCTACTGTAGTGGTCTTGAATCCCGCATGTGTGATAGTACTCTGTGGATGCACAGAGATGCTGAATCGGATGCTTGACTGCACGCTGCTTCTCTCTCTTCCGCAGGGGTGTCCGTGACCTCCAGCAACACTGGGGTTCCCGACATTTCGGGATCAGTTTACACCAAGACGCAGGTGAGAATCCGCTACGCTACCACATGACTAAAATGACCAATGGACTTCTTGTGTGCATGCTGTTGTTGGAGATCACTGAGTGGACATGAATAATCTGATTATAGAGATTCCAAGGTGCATTCTATAGAACAGTATCCAAGGAGATTTGGGATTGAGTGTCTTGAGTTTGTCCATGCAAGTCAATCTTTCTAGCAGACCCATGTAGAGCAGTGAGAGTTTAAAATCCCAATATTAGAATCTGTTAGAAAATCTCTGTTGGGATTCATGTAACGGACGTGGTCATAACCACCATTCTTTTCTCGTCTCGTCCCCTTTCCCACCTTCCAGCAGTCGTTTGAGAAGCAGGGTTTCCACACAGGCACTCCTGCGGCCCAGTTCAGCCTGCCCTCGGCCCTGGGCAGCGGGGGTCCCATCAACGCCCAGGCTGCAGCGGGCTACGCCCCGGCCCCCTTCATGCACATCCTGGCCCCCCACCAGCAGCCCCACTCCCAGATCCTGCACCACCACATGCAGCAGGACGGGCAGGTATGTTGCAAGATTACTGTTTGTTTGTTTGTTTATTTATTTATTTGATTTAAATGTAAATTTATTAGGGGCCATTTACATTTGGTAGTTGCTTGCTTTGGAGTTTATTATTATTAACTCCACCAAGGAGGTTACAGTATGTTTTTACGGACGTCCGTGTATAAAATAACTCAAAGTACTGCACGGATATATATGAAAATTCCGTGTGTATTGGTACAAGTAACAAGTGGTTAAATTTTGGTGGTAACTGGTGATTCAGGACACCATCTGGAATTAAAATTATGAATTTACATTGCGGCAGTGACCATATTGCCTTGGCGGAGCTCTGCATTCGCTGAGTGCCTTTCTAGTTTATTTATGTAATTATTTGTTTGTGTTTACAAATGTAATGGGGCCCCTAATCCATCAAACCCAAATGGTGCCATCTGATGCATTGTAGCTAATTTAAATCTCTCTTCCTCTCTCCCTCCTCTCTCTCTCCCTCCCACAGAGTGGCTCTGGACAGCGCAGTCAGAGTGCCTCCATCCAACAGAAATCCCAGATCACCAAGTCAGCTTACAACAGCTACAACTGGGGAGGCAACTAACAACTTCCTCCTGTGTACACACACTCACACTGACACATATTAACACACATTAACACACACACGTACACACACACTCTTACGTACACACACACTCTTACAAACCCGCACACACACACACAAACACCCCTCTCGTGTGTCCTTTAACCTGATGAAGTTCCCCTTGCCCCTCTGTCCCATGTCGCCCTGTTGCAGTGTCCATCTTTCACCACAGAGGGGCGCTGTGAGACAGGGGCCAGTCTTAAAGGCCGAGGGGGTTTGTTCTTGGTTGGAAATGGCCACTTCCAGAGCCGAGCGTTTGAGTGTCTGGACTTACTTTATCCACCCTCTTTTTTATTTTATTATGTTTTTGTTTTTGTTTTGTTTTTCCCCCTCCCTTCCCCCTTCCATGTTTCTGAAGTCCTGCTCTCCTCCTCTATTGCTCTTTGCTATGTGTACCATAGAGACCCTTTCCCACCTTTAAAGAATGTCTATAGGCTCGGCTCCTGTATGCTTGTGTCTGAATCTTTGCGTGTTTGTTTTTGTTTGTTTGTTTGTTTGTCTGTTTGTTGGTTTGTTTTTCTTTCTCCTCCTTCTTGATTGTTTTTGGGGGAGTTGAAGAGTGAGGGAGAGTTGTTGTGATTGGAGCTGGTTGTTAATTTGATTCACATACACACACCCACACACATAAACAAACACTCTTTGTTACTTTTTGAGTTTTTACCTGGTTTTCAGTTTTTGGTTTAAGAAAAAAAAAAGGATCTTTAGAATCGGCAAAGCAGTTGTGAAGTTTATTTTTTACCAAATATAAATATAAAAAAAGATGTTTAAAAGTGAAAGATATATAAGCAGAGTGTATGTATCTTGTCTGTCTGTGTGTGTATGTTTGTGTGTGTGTATGCGTGTATGCCTGTGTGTGCATGGTAAAGGGTGGCCGGAGTGTTGATCTTAGACTCATTAATGTGGGGCATGACTGTAGCCCTGTAAGGCACCTTTCATATGTATAAAAAAGACTTTATTTTCCTAACTGTAACCCCTCATCCCCCATTTATTCTGGTCTCTGCAAGTCATCGTCTTTCCCATTTTGCTTGTATGCGCAGAATTTGTGTGTGTGGGTGTGTGTGCGCGCGTCATGCAACTAAATTAACCAGGGTGCCTAGTAATGCTGTTCACTGAAAAGGTCAAAGTTCATCCCTAGGCCACCCTTGTGGATTTTCTTTTTTTTTTTTTTTTAAACCCTTTTTTTCTTTTTCTTCCTCCCTCTCTCCCGTTACTCCATCTCCATGGCAACTCCTGATGGGTGATTGTTTAAGATTATTCGGAGACCTGAAACTGAGTTATGATGGACCGACCCCCCACCCCCCTCCTTCATTTTTCTTTTTCTTTCTTTTTTTTTTTTTTTTTTTCCGTCAGTGAATTTCTTTTTTGTACTGTGCGTTTTAAAGAAAAATAATTAAAATGGATAAACTTGTCTTGTACATATATATACATATTATATATATATAAAAACACAAGTACTGTAGTCCTTGTTTGTTAGATGGCTTTCCTCCCAATCCCCCCCTCAGATTCTCACAGACTTGTTAGGGTTTTTTTGTTTGTTTGTTTCATATGTTTTTTATTTTGTAAAATATCTATAAATATTACGTAAATAAACAAGAAAAAGACATTTTCATCATTTTGGATGTGAATGTCTTTTTTAAGAAAACTTATTCTTGTACATCTCTTGAGTTTGGTGACTTTGTCTGATTATTGGTGTTTGTTAGTATAAAATTTTATTACTATCCTTAATGTTTTACTACTTGGCGTCATGATGAGTCAGATTAATGGACTGACACGAAGACAACAAAGCCTGTTCCTCTCTCGTCACAGAGGAGAGTGGTTAATGTACAGTTGTCCAATGGGTGAACTAGTCTAGTATTCAACAAAACAGTTCTCAATCAAGTGAGGAGAAATGAATTGTAATGCTACTTTCTGAGTAATTATATAAAAGATTAACACAATATCAAAGTGGATTATATATTGTACAATGTAAATTCTGTACATCAGGTATCAGTTAAAGATTAGGTCTTGTGTTGGATGCAGACCAAGCAGTTCAGGATTTTAATATGTTCAGTATTTCTTGTGCACTAAAATCTGAATCTGACTTTGGCAAGTAGAGTGAATTTATGCAGAGAAGGTAATTGAGAAAAGTATTTGTTATCATTGCTTATAGTCCAATGTGCAGCAGCCGCTTAGATCAATGGAAATTGTAGTTGGTCCATTCTTGAACTGCCCGTCTAGTTTAAGTTTTACGGGAAGGCGTTTGCGTCATGGTGTGTCGTAAAAGTCTCATTTACGGCACTAATGGGCAACCAAGAACATTGCTAGACCTGGGAATGAACTTGGATTTTGGCTCTAAGTTTCGCCTTCAATGAGCATATTTGATCTTTTTCGTGGATTTTTTGGGGTTCCCGGGGGACCATACGGACGATATGGTACAAGGTAAAGTAATTTTTAGTCAAGCATGTCGTGTTTTTCACGATGTCCTCATGTGTCCAGTTTGTTTATCAGAAGTGGCTAGTTGGCTATCTAGGCTAGTTTACTTCGTCAGAAACCAGCTGTTAGTCTAGACACCTGATTTATTAATTGTTTTAGTTCTTGTTAGTAGTTGGGCTTTGTTAAGAGTATAGCTAGGAGTTGGTTTCACATATTTCTTTATGGTCTATATGGTGAGATTATATAACAAGCCTATGTCTACGTGTTTGTTGCGTTGTTTTTAAAGTGACAGCCTAGTGGCTAAAGCCTGATTGAAGGGAGTCTTGTTTACAAGTTTGCTGTCAGCACAACAATCAATCATAATAGGAAATAAGTCGCTTGATAAGTGTCATAACGTTAACATCAAAACAGTTTCACTTTCGTTCATGAATTTCGTCGAAACTTCGAGAAGTTGTTAAAGGGTCCAGCCGCCTGTCACCTACCATAGTGAGCCATAGATGTCTAGCCGGCTGCCACTTACCATAGTGAGCCGTAGATGTCAGCCGGCTGCAGATGGTATTTTTTTTACAGTTCATAGAACTAAATGTTTTTTTTTTTTTTGGCTAATGTAGTTCTAGCCATTCTAGCTTTTCCGAAGACAATGATTGACACATTGGCCTAAAGTCAAGTTTCAGTACAAAGCTCACATGATGTTTACCACAGTTTACCAAACTGTTTTATAAATTATGTTCCACAGGGAACCCTTCTTCGATAGCATGACCCATGACGACGACGAGGAAGAGGAGGATGGAGAGCTTTTTTACTCAGACCCTTTTGAAAGGTCAGGAGGTCGTGACCCGTTTGACGATTCCTGGCGATTTGGCTTCAGCATGGGACCTAACGGAATGCACATTCACGAGCCTCCGGTGTTTGGACAAATCCTCAGAGAAATGGAGGACATTTTCTCAGAGCTTGGACGCTGGGAGAACCAGCACGGACCCTTCGGTGAGTTTTAAATTGGCCTACATGTTTGTGAAGTGTGCATTTGCCTGAACTCTTTTGATGCAAGAAGAAGCAAAACCACATCCATGCCTAGTTTGTAACTGACATGTCCGTCTCTGTTCTTGTGTGCCAGGGATGCCCAGGCTAGAACCACCCCACTCACCTCAGGGCAGTTACCCATATAGGGGTAAAGGAGGGAGCTCGTTGAGAGATTCTATGCTGAAGGGGCCAGATGATAGACCCTCCCCCTCAGACTCCCCACCGTCAGGGCCATCATGCCCAGACAGCCATGGACCCTCACCAGACTCACGACTCCACCGCTGGTCACCTTTCTCAAAGGTAAGAGAACACACACCTGGACGCCCAGGTGGCTCAATGCTCAGGTGCCTTCATAGCAAATGCGTTTAGTGTACATTGTGTGTTGGACACAGGACTGCCGTCAGGTTGGCAGAACTTCCTTGGCCTTGGCCATCTTTATAAAAAACAAAATAAGATGCAGTAAGATGCCCAAGAAAACAATGGAAATGTGTTTGATTACGGAGATGCTGTTTGTCTTTGATTTTTATTCAAATCTGATTGTTCTTCTCACCAGTTTCATGACAGTTTGCGAGACGGTGTGTTTGGTGCACCGCAGGTGGACAAGAAAGAAGATGGAGGTAAGAGATTCCCTGAATGAATGATTTCAACAAGCCATTGAAATTGGACAGTGTAATACTGAAAACAAGAGCAGTGAGCAATGTATATAACTATTTGAAAGTAGTCATTCATATACTTTTCTAAGTGACATATAGTATGGAATGGAAAGTAAAGGATAGCTGTGCTGTAAGTAAAGAATCTGAATCTCATATTGCATCCCAAATATTCTTATAGTATCGTATTGTTGCCTTTTGCGTATTTGAAAGCAGTACTAGTAGTGCAAAAAAACTTTTCCTAGTGACATACAGTATGGAATGGAAAGTAAAGGACAGCTGTGTTGTAAATAATTTTGTAGTCATATTGAGGCCCAGATATTCTTATAGTATCGTATTGTTGCCTTTGAGTCATTTCCACCTCTACTAATTAGTTATAATATCACATATTGGCTTACTGCAGGTGTGTGTGTACACTATAAAGCTGCCCGTGAGAATAAGTGGGGGGTACTTTTTTTTTTATTTTTTAAGAAGGTTTATGAACTGGTTCTTCACCCTCTTGTCAGATGTTGCAGCTGATCAAGTCTGTTGTGTGAGCGTTTCTCACCCTCCGTTGTGTTGGCATGGCTTAGGGAGTGGTGCTGCCTGTTCAGGCCAGCCATGGCACGAGAGAGAGAGAGAGCCCAGCCCAGCCCAGCCAAGCGGCTTAGCACTGTCCACTCAGGCGTAAGGATAACCTGCTGGGTCCAGTTGGGGGCCAGCTTTAAAATCTATTCGTGTTCGCACTCTCTCGACTCGTTAAGATCAGATGTTGGATTACTGCTGTAATGTATTGTGATGGTGTGCAGGGCCGTTGCAACAGGACAGGCAAACCAGGCAATTGCCTGGGGCCCCAGGCTGAAAGGGGCCCCCAAGATTGACTGTTTAACCATTTTAGTAGTTTAGTTGGTGGTGTTTTTCCAATAAAAAATTACGTTAGATAATTGTTCAATACAGGTAATTATATTGAAGATGCTTGAAGATTATAACAACGTGGTTCATGTCAGAGTTTATGGGGGGTGAAGGGCCCCCATGTCCTGTTTGCTTGGGGCCCCCTAAGTACCTTGAAACGGCCCTAATGGTGTGTGGTACAGTGGGGACGAGAGAGTACTGACACCCAATGCATTAATACCTAAGGAGAGGGAGGAGAGATCACGCATGAGGCCCATGCATTAATACCTAAGGGCAGGCGAGGTCAGGTCAGGTCACACATGTTTTTATTAGGATTTTATCAGATGGTGTACACTACAGTAACATAGGGATGTAGCCTAGCAGTATGGAAATTGAACACTTGTAGTGTTAATTGTAGTATCAGAAGTGTCACTCGGAATCATAACTTATTAACACAATAAAACTCTACATGGCCATAGCGTTTCCTCTTGGCCTGGTGTTTTGATGTGCCAGGAACTGTTGACCAAAATGGTCACGATCTTCTTAAAAAAAAAAATCCTGAATATTTATTCCATAATTTGTGCCTGTAAGGGTTGAAGTGGTGTCTTGTTGATCATAAAGCACACAAACTCAAAATAAATGCTCAAAAAAGTTCATCCTCTAAAGCCCACACATCCACAGTTGTTTTACCCAGAGAGTGCAACAGTGGGGCTGCAGTTCAGCCAGATTGACAGAGGGATTGGACACACTATTGGATTGATGGCTATATTGATAATTAAAAAATAAAACAATAAAATGATTCTTAAGAAATGTCAATTTTCATCTTTGGTATTAGTTGGTTGTAGCTTCATCCCTACAGTAAAATCATGTCATTGAAGGTTGAATTACTAATCATAAAATGACTGAGTGTTTTGGTCTTCAGAGGTTGACCCCTGCCTCCCTTGTTTGGGAGTTAGTTCTTAATTCCTCTTCCTTTCTTCTTGTCCTCCTCATCAGATTTGGACTCTCAGGTGTCCTCCGGCGGGCTGGACCAGATTCTGACACCTGCTCCTGCTCCTGCTCCGACTCAGCCCAGATCACGCAGCTTCTTCCAGTCCGTCACGGTCAAGAAGATTGTGAGGCCAGATGGGGTAGGCCAGCATTCCTGAGCAGACCAGCGGAGTCTATAGGAAAAGCCCATATGAAGCAAATCGTTCCTTAGACCAGCAGGGTCTATAGGAGCTGACCAACACAGCCTACAGGCAATCCTGAGACCAGCAGAGTCTAAAGAAAAAACCTGAAGGAAGCACCACATTTTAGAGGGGTCTCCTTAGCTGGCATTTAGGGACCAAATGGGTGTTAGAGGGTTTCAGGACTTGGAATTCAGCTGCCGTCTTGTCTATGCGTCAACTATTGTACTGTGTTGTTTACTTTTTTAAAGTGCATAGATCAGTTTTCAGTAGATAATTTTTTCGACAGAGGTTGACTTGAATCATTCAAACTTTCTAAGAGCTTATAGTATCATGTTACTGTATTATAGCTGTGTATATTGTGGTTTGAATCATTCAAAACTTCTAAGAGGTAATAATGAGCGTTTCTCAAAGTCGAGGAAGCATGCTTGGAAGGCTGCTTTTTCGAGCATTCCACGTCATTGTCAGTCGCCAATGGATGCACTGATGGATCCTCTTTTTTGAAGTGTACGGCTTCCAAGGCTAGTGTGCTACCTAGGAGGCATTCTCGACTTTGAGAAACACTCAATATCTCATGATTAATATAGTAGAGTACATTATGGTTGCCTTCTCGTGTCTGATGCATGTATATGTACCTGCCTGCAGTCGGTGGAGGAGACCCGTACGGTGAGGGACGGTCAGGGGAATGAGGAGACGACGGTCACGCGCTCAGGAGGTCCAGCCGACCCCGATGCCTCCCATAGAGACCCCAACAGCCCCCTTGTGTCTGGTCAGTATATTAGCCAAGCAGGCAGAGAAAGCCTAGCATGACATGGCCCGCCCATAACACTTCTGTTCATTCGTTTACATGGTCTGGCCACGGTTTTCTGGGGAGAGTTTAGTCGGCTACTAGACCTTGTTTTCATAATGACTGTTGAGCTGCAGAAGTTAAAGAAAAGAAAAGAAAAAAAGATAAAGATATAATACGTGTGTGTTGCCTACCTAAACATAACAATAAGTAGACATTACATAATAGAGTGACTGCATTAATGCATGTGTGTAGTCGGCTACTAGACCTTGTTTTCATAATGATTGTTGAGCTGCAGAAGTTAGCAGAAGACTACGTGAGGATGAGGTATTTAAGAGTTCACGTTCTGAATGGGCAGTATGCTCACACATAGTACACAGAGATGGAGTGCTACTCATAACAGTAGTGTTATGGACAGAATAGGTTTGGGTCTGGCATTTTTTGATGACGTGGGGTGATTGGGTCACTCACGTGGTGTTGGTGGCGGTAATAGTTTTCAATATCACTTGTTTTGCTTACTAGGTGAGAGCTAGTAGTGAGTGGGTGATAGGGGAAGCCTACTTTTGCTGACCGTTTTAGACGTTGCTGCTTAGCCCCATGCATTTCATCTTGCATTAAGCACTTTTTTGGACTGACGCACTTGGGAGAACACTTCCCTATCTGCATAGACCAAAGGTTCTCAAAGTGCAGCCCGTGTGCCAATGGCGGCCTGCGATAATGTCTGTAACTGTTAAAACTGTACTTTGCATTGAAAGAATGTATCTCCATCGAGTGGTGTTTAGTGGCTTCTATATGCATTTATTGAGAGATGAGAGTTGCAAACTGGTCTTTAAGATGGTTGAAATGGGCGGCCCTCAGTTCAATATTGGGTCCCTAATTGACCTTTACGCGACCAAACCCCCAAAACGGTAACTGACCAATCATAGCATAGCAATTGGTTACTAAGCTCGGGACCTCAGTCAAGCTAGCCATTTTGATGAATGGAAGTCTATGAGAGAGACGTCTACTCAAGAAGAAAAAATGAAACGTTATGCTTATGGCGTACATGTAATTCTGACAGCCGATATCCAAAAAGGTTGGAGGGAGGGGTAAAATTTCATCCCCTCCCGAAACCCAAGCCCCAGAGAAAGAAATGCCTGCTTTGGATCAAACAATGTGGACGACCCCCCCCCCATCAGCTGAATGTCAGCAACATAAACAGAAGCACCTACGTTTGTTCCAAGGTAGCTAAGAAGCTATATTAATGTCGCTAAATTCCGCCCACTGCATCGAAAACGCGAGAAAACCCCTGCTTCAAGTACGATTCAGTTTTACCACCTGTCATGTTTGCGTAGCGGCAACTGTGTAGATAATAGAACACATACATATAGCTGGAATTAACCTGTTAGCCTTAGCATAACTGTTGTATGTTTATTTTCGCTGATGTTTCTCAATGTCATTGCAGCATTTTGTTAATGGGCAACCCACACCTGAAAAAACTCTGTCTGGCTACAAACACGGCATGTAATGTCGTGGATGTAGCCTTCATAAGCATATTGCAGACCCTTTTGCCTGCTTCGATCTGAGATCTTGCAGTTTTTCCAAAAATTGCTTGTGATTTCTTTGGGTAAAGCCGAAATTGACATGGTTGAAAACATGTTGCCACACCATTCATACCAATGCTGAGAACCTGGGAGACGTGAAAGCTTGACTGATATAGGTGCTGCTAAGGTGGGAGCTGTTTGCGGAAGGGTGGCTCTCACCTATCTAAACATTGAGAACCCTTAGCATAGACAAATAAACTACAGTGATTGCTAAAGAGCTCTCACAGCAAGGAGAGTTTGTTGAGGGCTCGTTAGCCACAACTGTAGTGCATTTGTGGAGGGCTTATGGTGACTCACTGAAGGCATTGGGATTCAGCCCTTCTGAAGGTGTCTTCTGATCTTTCTCTCTCTCTCAGGGCCAGACCCCTTCTCCGACATGCAGGATAACATGTCCATGTTCTCCAAGTTCTTCGGAGGCTTCAGAGGCTGAAACATCTCAGATAGTCTCATCAATCAAACAAACACACTCTCACCTGTCTGATGCGCTCACACACACTCACCCGTCTGAACATCAGTTTGGATCCCCATTATTTATTTCCACATTAATTAGCTGTGATTGAGTTTGATTCAGAATAGAAGTGTGGTAGTGTGTGTGTGTGTGTGTGTGTGTGTGTGTGTTGCTTACAATAGTACCGGTACACATAACAGTAAACGGACATAATGGAATGACTGCCATAATACGTGTGTGTATAACAATAAGTAGACATTACATAATAAAGTGACTGCATTAATGCATGTGTGTATGTTGCCTACAACAGTAAACATAACCGTAAGCAGACATGATCATATAATGGAGTGACATTGGTAAGTGTAGCTAATTCAGCCTACAGAATGTTAATAAGAATAAGGTGTTTTTATTTAGCAGACAACTCAATCACATGATTATTTTTTTGTTGTTTAAGAACTGGAATTTACTTGCTGCAGCCAGCGCATACGTGTATACCTCTCATAGCTGGCATATGTATACTGCGGTCTTTGAGTGCATCGGGTGGGGGCAATTGGAGACCTCCATTATCGGGCGTTTTGTTAAATGCTGCGGCATGTGTGCACACAAGACACAGCGGGTCGCAGGTGTGTATATGCGCTTATGCGTGGTCTATTAGCAGGTAAATTCCAGCCTTATGTGTGCAAAGGCAACCCATCCAGAACTTTCAGACCTGCTCTGTAAAACTTTGAATGAATGTGTACAAAAGATTATTTTTGTAAAGACGTATATTGCTGACATGTCTAAGAGTAGAAATAAAAGGGTAATATGACCTTCCCTCAAGTATTGATTTTAAAGCCCATGGTGCAGGTTGAACATCACTATGCAGCATTGTGTACATTGATGAGAAAACAATTCGATTTTCAGTCTCATAGAAATCTAACTATACCATAAATGGAATTATTAGATAAAATTGTGTTAAAAAATAACTTCCGTCTGTCTAAATCACCGACCGGACGTGACGAGTGCGGAGGAACACAGGTCAAATCTAGGTTCACGATGTCAATGGAAGTCGAGGAGGAATTCCCTGGTGGCCACGTCCACGATGGCCCACAGCCATATAATAACGAGCCTTCAGGCGCGAAAGAGGATAGGGCGACAAAACGGGGCGGAACGATGGGCAGAGAATAGAGGTAGAGAGAGTTGTGCGTCCAGGAGAATTAGTGGAGCATTGGGCTAATGTTTTGGTGAGTTGCTGTAGCATGGTGGCTAACGTTGGTTCTATTTTGGACTTGCACCCTTGGTGTTGTAAGAAATAAAATCAGGTTGATCAAACATACTTTCGCCCTTTCTCTTGATTAAACAACTATGTATATTGCCTTACTATAACGTAGTAACATTTTGTCTTATATTCTATTTGACGTAATACCGACAAGGGTTGTGCAGTCTATCTTCAATGC
>JAODXP020000029.1:21998723-22080613 GCA_027497455.2 Sardinella longiceps
CGAGGGAGTGCAACAGTGGGGCTGCAGTTCAGCCAGATTGACATAGAGGGATTGGACACACTATTGGATTAATGGCTATATTGATAATTAAAAATGAAATTGAATGTCCGCACACTAGCTCCCGTTTAGCTTCTTTTTATTTTAAGTGAACGTTTTCGAGCTTTCCGCTCTTCACCAGATGAAGAGCGGAAAGCTCGAAAATGTTCACTTAAAATAAAAAGAGCTAAACGTGAGCTAGTGTGCGGACATTCAATTTCATTTTTAGGCTTTGACCTTTTTGTCCTGCACCTACATTTTGGATGTGCGCACCACCTTTTTGTTATATTGATAATTAAAAAATAAAATAATGAAATGATTCCTAAGAAATGTCAATTTTCATCTTTGGTATTAGTTGGTTGTAGCTTCATCCCTACAGTTAAATCATGTCATTGAAGGTTGAATTACTATTCATAAAATAACTGAGTGTTTTGGTCTTCAGAGATTCATCCCTGCCTCCCTTGTTTGGGAGTTAGTTCTTAATTCCTCTTCCTCTCTTCTTGTCTTCCTCATCAGATTTGGACTCTCAGGTGTCCTCCGGTGGGCTGGACCAGATTCTGACACCTGCTCCTGCTCCTGCTCCGACTCAGCCCAGATCACGCAGCTTCTTCCAGTCCGTCACGGTCAAGAAGATTGTGAGACCAGATGGGGTAGGGCAGCATTTCCCAGCAAACCAGCAGAGTCTGTAGGAAAATCCTGCAGGAAGCACATCATTCCTTAGACCAGCAGAGTCTATAGCAGCAAGCCAACACAGCCTATAGCATACCTGGGCAAACTAAGGCCCAGGGGCCACATGCGGCCCGTTGAGCTGTTCCATCCGGCCCGTGAATTATTTCTCATTTAGCCTATATGACTTAAAATGGACTGATTTATCAAATTTGTTGTATGAATGAAATACCTTTTAAACCTGCATGTTAACACGTGCTCTGAAGAAAGTGGGGCTACTGGTTTGAGACTTGCCAATTTACCGGCATCAACCGGTTGACTGTTAACACCCGGCCTGTTAGTCAAAATTTAAAACCAAGTGTGACCCTTTAGCCAAAATAATTGCCCACCCCTGGCCTATAGGCATTATCCTCAGACCAGCAGAGTTTATTGGAAAAGCCTGTAGGAAGCACAGCATTTTAGAGGGCTCTCCTTAGCTGGCATTTAGAGCTCAAATGGGTGTTAGAGGGTTTCAGGACTTGGAATTCAGCTGCCGTCTTGTCTATGCGTCAACTATTGTACTGTGTTGTTTACTTTTTTAAAGTGCATAGATCAGTTTTCAGTAGATAATTTTTTCGACAGAGGTTGACTTGAATCATTCAGACTTTCTAAGAGCTTATAGTATCATGTTACTGTATTATAGCTGTGTATATTGTGGTTTGAATCATTCAAAACTAGAGGTAATAATGAGCGTTTCTCAAAGTCGAGGAAGCATGCTTGGAAGGCTGCTTTTCGAGCATTCCACGTCATTGTCAGTCGCCAATGGATGCACTGATGGATCCTCTTTTTTGAAGTGTACAGCTTCCAAGGCTAGTGTGCTACCTAGGAGGCATTCTCGACTTTGAGAAACACTCAATATCTCATGATTAATATAGTAGAGTACATTATGGTTGCCTTCTCGTGTCTGATGCATGTATATGTACCTGTCTGCAGTCGGTGGAGGAGACCCGTACGGTGAGGGACGGTCAGGGGAATGAGGAGACGACGGTCACACGCTCAGGAGGTCCAGCCGACCCTGAAGGCTCCCAGAGAGACCCCAACAGCCCCCTTGTGTCTGGTCAGTATATTAGCCAAGCAGGCAGAGAAAACCTTGCATGACATGACCCGCCCATAATCAGTGGTTAAAGTGTGATTTGGCTGGAGGGGGAACTCTCAAATTTTGTGTCCACAAAAACAAAGAAAAATGTATAGAAGAAGAATGGGGTGATATTCTTTAGTTATCTGAAGTGCCGGAACTGTGTTCCGTCCAATCGTTTCAAACCAGAACTGAGTGCACTCCTCCCATCCTATAATCGCGTCAGGTCAAAGAACCTCCAGACCATGAATACAAATGAACAGAAGTATTATGGGCGGGCCATCATGTCAGGCTAGAGAAAGCCCTGCATGACAACTGATGTAGGAGCCAAAATGTTTGGTATTTTTTCGAGTGCAATGTTTTTGTTTCCCACTGGGTGGCGTGTCCATTTACCAATTTGTCAGGTATATAGGTAGGAGTGACCTGTTGTTGGTTAGGTGTCTGACCCGGAAGGGCAAAGGGTTTTGACCGCTAACGCTACCCTACTACGCTATGCTCACTCCGGTTGACTGTTTTAGGTGAATACTTTGCCGTGCCTATTGTAATGGACTCATGTGGAATAAATGGATCACCTTGATTCAACTTGAATACCGTTTACAGGCGTTTTGGATTTAATTCACAGTAAGTCAATAGAGTAGCAGTAGCAGCGAGTAGGCCTAACCTAAGGCAACATCTAGCGCGTCAGCCTAGCCACTACTCGCGTCAGCGACACTACAGTAGTTCCGTATCAGAACAGAACTCCTATAACAACTGATATGCCTACAGTATTCACTATGGCCCGTATTCTTCCAGGTGCTTAACTCTAAAAAAAAGTGCTTATCTCCATGCGTTTCATCCTGCTTTAAGCACTTTTTTGGACTGAAGCCCTTGGGATAATGCTGCCCTATCTGCATAGGCCATAGGTTCTCAAAGTGCGGCCCGGGAGCCAATGGCGGCCTACAGAAACATTTTTGGCAGCCCGCGATAATGTCTGTAACTGTTAAAACGTACTTTGCTTTGAAAGAATGGATCTCCATTGAGTGGTGTTTAGTGGCTTCTATATGCATTTATTGCAATAAAATTAAACTGAAGAAATGCAAACTGGTCTTTAAATTGTTACAAATGGGAGGGTTTTTTTTCCCCAAATGGGACTCCCCTGGACCTGCCGTGGTTTCTAAAGAGCTCTCACAACAAGGAGGCCTATGATTGAATGATGCCAAAATGTAAGTCAAATAATGGCAGTCACGTGTGTGAGGGCTCGTTAGCAACCACTAACGACTGCATTTGTTGAGGGCTTATGGTGACTTACTGAGGGCATTGGTATTCAGCCCCTGAGTGAAGGTCTCCTCTAATGTCTCTCTCTCTCTCTCCCAGGGCCAGACCCCTTCTCCAACATGCAGGACAACATGTCCATGTTCTCCAAGTTCTTCGGAGGCTTCAGAGGCTAAAACATCTCAGATACTCTCATCAAACAAACACACTCTCACCTGTCTGATACGCTCATCACACACACTCTCACCTGTCTGGACAGCAGTTTTGATTCCCCTTATTTATTTCCATATCAATTAACTGTGATTGAGTTTAATTCTGGAAACGTGTGCAGAGTAAAAGTGTGAGATGATACTGTGTGTGTGTGTGTGTGTGTGTGTGTGTGTGACAGTAGACAGTAAGCATAACTACAAGAAATGTACATGGTCATATAATGGAGTGACTACCATATTGGTAAATGTAGCTAGTTCAGACTCCAGTGTGTTTAAGATTTAGGTGTTTTTATTTAATAGGGTTTGGTATTATACAACAGCAGATGATTGTTATCAGTTATCATTGTTGTTTAATACATACAGTAGGTGGTTATGTATGAGACAACCTAACCAGAACTGCTCAGTAAAACTTTGAATGATTGTGTACAAAAGATTATTTTTGTAAAGAGTTCCTTGCAGACAAGTCTTTGAGTAGACTGCTAAGAATGAAAATAAACAAGTAATCTGACCTGCCCTGATTCTTAATCATTGTCTTTAAGGTTGTCATTTCAATCAATGCAATTACATAAGTGGACTACACAAAGCAAAGTGAATCTCACCAGAATTAGTCCTCGCTGATATAGACAGGTCATTTGCAGGAAAAATTAGGCCTAGTTTCCTGTCAAAGTTTTCTCTGTGGATTCCTGATCAGAAGGCCTATTAAAAGAGATTAAGACTTGGAGCCATCTCAAATTTTGCCCCAAATCCAATATGGCCAACATTTTCCAAAATGGCGTATTTTCATACAGTTTCAGCCATTCTGGAAGGCCATAATCATTATAGATGATCTCTTTTCCACAAAATACTGTCATATTCCTTCAAAGACAAGTTAACAAAGGTTGACTAAACAAAAAAACATATAAATAAAAATTATCCCTTTAAAATATATCTAGAAAATTGGTCAAAATTGGTAGAATTTCGCATTTTGGCATCATTCAACATTATGATTAGTCCTTTTTCACAGAACACTTGTTTTATTCCACCAAATATGTTTCTGCCTGATCAGAAGGCTTATTAAAAGACATTAAGACTTGGGGCCACCTCAAATTTTGCCCAAAATCCAATATGGCCGACATTTTCCAAAATGGCATATTTTCATACAGTTTCAGCCATTCTGGAAGGCCATAATCATAAAAAAAAATTATCACTTTTCCACAAAATACTGTAATATTTCTTTAAGGACATGTTTGCAAAGGTTGACTAAACAAAAAGCATATAAATAAAAATTACCCCATTAAAATAATAGCAAGGAAATTGGTCAAAATTGGTAGAATTTCACATTTTGGCCTCATTTATCATTATAATGATGATGTTCTATTCCACTGAATATGTATCTGCAAAGGTTAATTAAACAAGGAAAATTGAAGATAAGAATTTTCACTAACTAATTAGGAAAATTGCTCCAAAATTGTTTGAATTTCACAATTTCACATCGTTAGGGGGTATAATGGTCCGTGTACTTTTTCGTTCATTCATTATTCTATTTTGGAAGTCGCACGAGAAATGAATAAGGACTCGTTTATGGTGTTTTACGCTTGAATATCACTTATGAAATAGAAACAAGCGCCGTGTTTTGATATCGTTTAGGAACTGAAAATGAAACGCTGAATCCTAGAAAAAAGAGAATAGCAATAAAGAAAAACATCCATCTGAATTGCGTCTTTGGTTTGTTAAGCACACAGAATTCGGATGACTTGGAAGTAATTCTGGAAGTAGGTGGTTAAGTTTTTTGGTTTATTTGGAGGCAAATACCGACTTTGCAAGCATTGCTGCAACAGTATTCCGGAACGTTGCTACACTTCAAAAGATGTGATTGATCTGTGATGAGTGTGCGAATAAAATTTTGTGATGCTCACAACCTCGTGAGATGGTTGCACACAAGCAAGTGCATGCAAGCGCCACCACAATATTGAGTAGGACAGAGGACGGGAAGGGTAGACCAACTGTGATTGAGAAAGGATTTTGACAGCTCTGATTATCAGCATCTTCCATCAGCTTCCCTGCTCATCTCAAGCCTTTACCTGTGTATGTAGTCTACATGGACACATGGCTTCCCAACGATAATGCCCCAAATATATCAAAGAGAAATGTGCATTAAAAGTGCGTAAAACAGTGGTATGAAGAGCAAGTGCGCGCGCTTCAGCTCATTAGTGAACTTGCCAGCTAAAGAATAGCCTACACTATTATTTTTCTGTTATGTCTTTGGCTCCGGCTACGTCTGGAGCGTCTTTGCGTATGCCTCGTATGGTCGCCAGCTAACTTAGACCTTTTCTGGTGCAACGCTGCAAACTTTCCTTCCGGGTAAACGGAAGGGTCCGTGTACTTTTTCGTTCATTCATTATTCTATTTTGGAAGTCGCACGAGAAATGAATAAGGACTCGTTTATGGTGTTTTACGCTTGAATATCACTTATGAAATGGAACCAAGCGCCATGTTTTAATATCTTTTAGGAACTGAAAATGAAACGCCGAATCCTAGAAAAAAGAGAAGAGCAATAAAGAAAAACCTCCATCTGAATTGCGTCTTTGGTTTGTTAAGCACCCAGAATTTGGATGACCTGGAAGTAATTCTGGAAGTAGGTGGTTGAGTTTTTATTACATGGTTTATTTGGAGGCAAATACAGACTTTGCAAGCTGCAACACTATTCCGGAACGTTGCTACACTTCAAAAGATGTGGTTGATCTGTGATGAGTGTGCGAATAATATTTTGTGACGCTCACAACCTCGTGAGATGGTTCATATATCCATAGCAAGCAAGCGCCACAAGCAAGTGCATGCAAGCGCCACCACAATATTGAGTAGGGACAGAGGACGGGAAGGGTAGACCAACTAATTGAGAAAGGATTTTGACAGCTCTGATTATCAGCATCTTCCATCAGCTTCGCAGCTCATCTCAAGCCTTTACCTGTGTAGTAGTCTACATGGACAAATGGCTTCCCAATGATAATGCCCCAAATATATCAAAGAGAAATGTGTATTAAGCGTGCGTAACACAGTGGTATGAAGAGCAAGAGCGCGCGCTTCAGCTCATTTAACTTGCCAGCTAAAGAATGCACTCTATTATTTTTTCTCAATATGTCTCTGGCTCCGGCTACGTCTGGAGCGTCTTTGCGTATGCCTCGTATGGTCGCTAGCTAGACCTTTTCTAGTGCAAATGAATTTCAATAAATGAATAAACAAATATCACACATTGAAAAACGACCAAAAATGTTGTAATTTCTTACAATACTATTATGGCATGAGACAACACATGCAGAAAACCAAATACAGCCATTTCTGCGTGTATGGCTTTGTACAAGACAAGAAGTTGCACCCTTTTTCCAATTTCATCTTTCATTCCAAAATAGAATAATGAATGAACGAAAAAGTACACGGACCTATAATGACCTCTCTGTCACAAACACATGTCCTATTCTATCAAATACATGTTTAGGATGAGTAAGCAACAGTAAATCTTATCTTATAGTGCAATGTCTTAACAAAAAAAAGGATGCTACATACAATATTTCCATGGAAATAACAGGTTTCAGCATACAGCACACTTATTATATGGAGATCCCTAAAACCAAAGTGAAATAATTATGTGGCAGGCTAACCCATTTTGCCCAAATTTAATTTCTGCAACTCAAGATGCTTTTTAAAATCGTGTGTGGCTCCTTGGGGCCACATCAAATTTTGCCCAAAAGACAATAAGGCCAACATTTTCTGAGATTGTGGATTTTCTGTTGTCAGTCATCACGGTTTGAGCTTCAAATGCTGCCAGTTGAGTGCAACTGGTGTGCCTTTACTATTATCTGAGCATGGGTTCTGCAACTTGTTGGGGTTGTGGTTTCTCCAAGCAGCAGCACTGGGGGAAAGATGCCACGTTTGTTCCTTCGGGATAGGGCCCCACACAGTAGGGAAACCCAGCATATAGAGTGGCAGCATCATTTGGCGTCAGTCCACCATTTCCAAACTTAGAAACAAGTTCCATGAGACTATGGAAGTCAAAGACAGACCAAGAAGTGGCTGTCTTAGGAAGAGAACACCCCAAGAAGACTGATGGTTCCTCACTTCTGCTGCACTAAGGAACTGTAGGTTAACTGCGAGAGACTTACAAGATTTTCTAAACTGTGTAAAAACCAGCTGTCACTACAGACTGTGAGGAACATATGGATCTCCCACACACTAATAAAGGCTCTGTGTAAGGGTATAGCAAGCCAACATGTTTTTTTGTGTGTGTCTGTGCAATCTTCAATTAGCCTGACATAGCCCACCCACAATACAAATGTTCATCCGTATTCATGGTCTGGGGGCAGTCTTCTGGGGTGGGTTTACATCGGTAGAGAGACAACCGACCAATAAGCGAAGCTGATTAGACGAGCTGTCCAATCATTTCAAACCAGAACTGAATGCCCCCCCCTAGCCTGGCGATGCCATCTTACGTACCTCCACTAAACAATTTTATCTCCATACTTAGTCTGGCCCAAGCCCCACTAGCTCCCTTTCCCTCGGTTGCTCTACGGTTTAGCCAATCAGCACACAGTTTAGAGCGAAGTCTCAGAACTTTGTAGTCCTACAGCATAGGAACGCGTTTGTTATTCTCCCCCCTACTTTCGAATCAACCCAACCTTGGTACATGACATTAACATCCATGATCTTGGGGATTTATTACCACTACGATGTCAAAATAGATCAGAACTTGCCAGAGATCTGTTATTACTGAATGCATTGAATTGCATTGGGCCAGACTGTATAACATAGTCAACAGTTGGCTTTCACCCAGGCTACTGCCCCCCGCCCTATAATTGCGTCAGGTTAAAGAACCTCCAGACTATGAATATGGATGAACAGCAGTATTATGGAAGGGCTATGTCAGGCTAATCTTCAATGCTCCAAGCAACAAAGGCTATACCAACAGAACAGGCCATTTTGAATTATGTTGTTTGCCTTCATGTTAAGGGACAATATAATGTAGGCTAATAGTAATTAGTCATACTCTGATCCTTTTCTAAAATGTTGGTAGCAAGAATTGATCAATAAATCAGACCTAAAGCTTGATCTCTTCATGTGTACCTCTCTCGACAATAACTCCAAAAAAGTCCTGTGTAACCTATGTAAACATGCAGGATAATGACCATTTTTTTTTCATCAATCTTCAATTATTATGACCTTCCGATGGCTGAAACTATGTGATCCACCATCTCAGAAAATGGTGGCCATTTTGTCTTTTGGGCAACTCTTTACGTGGCCCCAAGAAGAAGATTTTGAAAAGCATTTTGAGTTGCAGAACTCAAATTTGGGCAAAATGGGTTAGCCTGCCAATTTTCAATTTCATTTTTTATTTTCAATTAGTTTAGTTAACCTTTGCAGATACATATTTGGTGGAATAAAACAAGCGTTCTGTGAAAAAAGAATCATTATAATCAGGGGTTAAAGTTGGGGGGGAATGCAGGGGTACGCAGTACCGGCACCTCAGATAAATATGCAAACAATATGATGCAATATGCAAACAATATGAGCCTATTCTTCTTCTATACATTTTTCTTTGTTTGTGCCGACACAAAATATGAGAGTTCCCCCTCCTGCCAAATCCCACTTTAACCACTGATTATAATGTTAACTGATGCCAAAATGTGAAATTCTACTAATTTTCTTGATACATTTTAAGGGGGTCATTTTTATTTAGATATTTTTCTGTTTAGTCATAGTCAACCTTTGTCAACAAAATATTACAGTATTTCTGTGGAAAAGTGATTATCTTTAATGATTATGGCCTTCCAGAATGGCTGAAACTGTATCAAAATACGCCATTTTGGAAAATGTCCGCCATATTGGATTTTGGGCAAGATTTGAGGTGGCCCCAAGTCTTAATCTCTTTTAATAGGCCTTCTGATCAGCAGATACATATTCAGTGGAAAAAAAACAGGTTTTCTGTGAAAAAGGAGTCATTATAATGTTGAATGATGCCAAAATGCGAAATTCTACCAATTATGACCAATTTCTTTGATATATTTCAAGGGGGTTGTTTTTATTTATATGTTTTTTTGTTTAGTCAACCTTTGTTAACTTGTCTTTGAAGGAATATGAAAGTATTTTGTGGAAAAGAGACCATCTTTAACAATTATGGCCTTCCAAAATGGCTGAAACTGTATCAAAATACGGCATTTTGGAAAATGTCGGCCATATTGGATTTTGGGCAAAATTTGAGGTTAATGCTCCCGCTCGACTATCTCAGTTTTAGCTGGAAAAAATTTCAGGTTCAAGTTCACACACCTCCCAATTGGAAAACTGCCAAATGTTAGCTCTCCTCAACTCCTTATAGTTTTGTCATTAAAAAAAAAAAGTTTTTTTGTGCAGCCACTTTCAGAGTGCTGTATCTAGAAAAGTATTCAGGCTAGGCACTTCAAATTTCCAAGAGTCAATGCCTGGCACCATTACTGGAAAATATGTACTTTTACATGTCTGCTTTGGTTTATTTTAGAATTCTGGGGGAATTAATTTTCTCAGACATTCTACACTACCCTCTGCCGTATATTTGAGGGACTGTTG
This sequence comes from Sardinella longiceps, assembly GCA_027497455.2. Taxonomy (NCBI): domain Eukaryota; kingdom Metazoa; phylum Chordata; class Actinopteri; order Clupeiformes; family Clupeidae; genus Sardinella; species Sardinella longiceps. The sequence continues at coordinate 22,008,570 of JAODXP020000029.1, forward strand.
AGAGTGCAATTTCAAATATATTGCACATTCACACCTTCCAATTTGCATTGTACTTTGTAGTCTAACACTGCCCATCTGTGATGACCTGATTGGGAGATATTAAAGTTAAAAAATTGCATTTTAGAGCATTTTTTTGCATGTTAGAGCAAAAAAATGACACCATTCTCCAATATAAAATGTACTTTTTTAGAGAGACTAGATGCCTGTTTTTAACAAACTCAAAATTTGTAATGGTGTTTTGCCTTATTTTTGCAAAATTATTTTTTGAAAATGAGGTGTTTGCACGCACGCACACACAAAGAAATGTATTGCCGATATCCTGAGGGCATAAGCTCTCAGATAATATATAGTGTATGGTGTCTAATATGTTTCCCCTAAGTGCTACAAGCCTAAATGTCAACAAAAAAAACAGCTGAATTTGCAGCCTTCAAATTTCTTAATTATGGGCTTTATTAGGGTGGGGCATGCCTCACTGTCACACCTTGCCATGTTATGTCACATCCTGAGGGTGTAAGCTAAGCTTTCTGAAAATATATGGGATGTGAAGTTAGTTCCCCCTTCATGCTTTAGAGACCAAAATGTAGATGTGCATATTTTCCTTCAAAATCCACAACCAATCCCATTGATTTCAACATTTCCATATATTCCACCACATACAGTATAATAGACATCTGGTCAAATGCAAACATTGATTTTCTGACTCGGTATGCAATTACCTTTCCAAAAATGTATAACTTATGTAATCCCCCCAAAATTCACAAAACAACGTTATGAACTGGACTATAATCTATCAGTGCCAATGATGCCAATTTTTGTGGGACATATTAGTTACATTTTTTACCCTATTCAGCCGTAAAATATCCCTGTATAGACTTACAATGGTGTATAAATGGCCGATAATAATAAACAAAAGCTTGTTGATCGGTTTGACCACTAGGTTTTGATCCTGGGACATCAGATTCATTTTTGTTCAACAACTTTTTACAGCAGCTCGTCTTTTCTTTCTTTCTTTCTTTCTTTCTTCCTTTATTACTAATAGCCTAGAAAAGCAAACATATAACAACAAAGATACAAGGATTACAGCAAATAAAGACCATTCAAAACTTAAATAAGCTGGGCTAAAATAGCCTAAAGCCAAAACAAAATAATAAGAAAGAAAGACATAACTACTGTACATACTAATTATCTGAATGGGGAATTAAAGAGACCTTAACGTTGCAGTGTTGTGGATGCTTTCTTATTATCTAGAGATTTACAGATTGAGATAAGCAAATCAAATTCAGCATTAAATTAAGTGAAATTGGGAGTGGATGATGCACATTTTTGCTTATGAATGTAAAATTTGGCTACCAAAATAACAAGATTACAAATATAGCCTACTCAAAATTGGAAACATTTTTATAAATACAAAAACAATAACATCCTTCAAAGAAATCTGAAAATCAGGGTAATTCTTGGAAAATAAGGAATTCATGTCTTTCCACAGTTGGCCACAAAGGACGTATGCTCTTTTTGTAAAAAATCACAGTGAGACCACCATGAGATCACAGTGACCCATTTATTTTATAGATGATCAGAGTCTCACTTGTGATTTTTACAAAAAAGGAGCATAGGCTACGTCTCTGTGTCAGAATATTTTGATAGGCCTACCAAAAAAAATAACAGATATGCAATATTTTAAAATGCACCTCCTGAACCTTTGTTTATACAAAATTTCAAAGGGGGTCAAGCTTTCCCTAGAATTGACTCCCAGAAAAAAAAATCCTCTCAGCGCAATCTTATTTCTATCTTGCAACATAAGGGGAATGTTTACATTTCTTTTTATCAGATATTGGGATAACATTTAAAGATAGTGTGGTAGGCTACATATCACAGCAGAGGTAGACTGTGTACAATAAGAAAGGTGACTCTTAAGTAAATATATCAAACCAGAGGGAATAGCATAACTTTTTTTTCTCTATAATATATAAAATATAGGCCTATTATAATGTAATTATATAATTATTTAGGCTATAGGCTATGGAACTGGAAAACAGAGACGAGACATGATTAACTCACAAGACAGAAAATTAGGCTACCTTTAGCCTTCCAAAACAAGATGTTCCTGTCATAGCTACCACTTCAGTAGAAAGTTAGATTTGTTTTGGCTAAGAATCTTACAATTATTCCAAAGATATGAGCTATGTGGTGAGAAATTGTGAATGTAACAGATTTTCCAAGACAAAAGTGCTTGTTGGTGAAACTTAGATAGCAATTTGCGTAAAGATAGCCTATTCTAATGTATGGAATAAATTCCAAATAGTCTGAGGATCACAACTATCAAACCCCCTTGCCCCCAATAGGTCTACATAGAAAGGAATGAATGACGACGAGTGGTGAGACCACCTCTCAACAAATAGGCGCGACGCAAAACTTGAAGCGTCTAAAGTTAGTAGCTACTGTCATGTCATTTGTGGAAAGGTGACGGAAAGTTCCAAAAGCAACGTCTACATGTATTTTGATTTCCTGAGAGATAATGCGTAAGTAACCAATTTCTTTCTTTTTTTTTTTTTTTTTTTACTTGACATGTGTTTCACAAAGTTTTACTACTGCGGTGGTCACTCGGGCAGTTTAACCCTCAACGAAAGGGTGGCTATGTAACATAACATGCCTACACAGTCAATGCACTTTTCAATGTTTTTGTAGGCATGGGGTCCCTGTTATTTATGTGCCTCCTTGGTTCTGTGTTGTCTAGTTGTATTGTTGAATGTGTGAGCACACCAAAGTAGGCTATAGCTTACATTCCTACTGTATTTTATAGGCCTACTGTTGATATGGCTAATAAACCTGAACTTGATAACTTGTTGTTATATTAGTTCAGAAACGCAGTGAAATATGTTCTGCATTGTTTTTTTTTTGTTGTTGTTGTTGTTGTTGTTGTTTTTGTTGTTGTTGTTGTTGTTTGTTGAGGGGGGCGGTGACTTGTGTTTTCCAGCTACCCCTCAGCGATTCAGATTCGAACATTTGTTAATTAATGGCGCACATTGAAGTTGATCATACTGAAGCTTTAAAAGGTAAACATGCAAGGACGTATTTGACAGTATGGACGGTATTTACATGACGGCACGCATTTTAAATTAGTCTACGACCCGAACGCGTGCACATACTGGTTCCAAATATAGCCAAATGTAGTTTTAACTGGGAGGTTCAAGTGTCCTCACATTCTAGAATTTTGCGCAGCAGCGCCATCTTGAGGGTAGAGCTGCAATGTTTGTAAACGAGGGGTACACATTTTTTGGGAGAACCCCCAACCCCCCCTACTACTTCACTGCACACAATAAAAGTGATTTCCATATTGTTGATTGATTGACAAGTAGGCTACTGCCTGCACTCTTGTGTTCACACTAGGCCTATACCAACAAAACTTTGAAGATCACCATGCAGTGGTGAATTTTATTTTATTTCAGTGGTACTGTTTTTTTTTGTTTGTTTGTTTGTTTGTTTTTTTAAGCCAAAACGTTGGTTGAGTACATTGCATGAAGTGCTGAGTATGCCAGGACACCTTTGTCTTTCTTATAATAACAAAATGTTAATCATGATTAAATCACTTTTAATTGCAACTCATTTCCCGTTATTTCACACCAATACCCAACCCCTACAGGTTCCCCAAACATCAACCGTTGTTGGAGATTCAGAAACTAAACCATAGTTTTTGTCTAGTTTGACTTGATAGCCTAGCCATTTTCCATCTGAAATTGAGCATAACAAGTCATGAAGATTAAGCTGAGTTAATGCTTTATATTTGAGTTATTTTTTTGTTTGTTTGTTTTTTGTTTTGATAGATCACATGAGTTTAAGAATTAATTTTGCCAGCACTAATGTTAAGTCTTCTCTTGTTGTTTTGGCAAGTATCCATACAATAAGAGGGATAATGTATTGTCCTCCGATCATAATATGAAAATATTTCCCGAGAGGTTGAACCAAGACCAACGTGCAGCGGAGATCTGATTCAGAAATATCTTAAAGTTAAGGGACAATACATTATCCCTGATATACAGTATGATACTTTTACAGAAGTCTTTTTAAACCCTAGTACCTATACTTCTACTTCAGTAATGAATAAAAATACTTTTGACACCTCTGTTCCTCCGTCTACCCCTCCTGTTCCAAAAGGTTTAGGCTACTCAACGTGGCTGTATCCCTAGCGTCCCTTCACATACTGCCAACAGGAATGGGAGAGTCACGCTCTATGTTGTGCTATAACAATGAGGGAACTACTGTCAGTATTGGCAATTACCACTGTGATTGCCGCTATCTTCCCCGTTATGAGTCATGCCTGTGGACATGCAGAATACAAAGTGGGGATGGAATGCTGTCCAATGTGTTCCCCTGGTGAGCTACTGTAGTACTTGTATGTCTCTGTGTGTGTGTGTGTGTGTGTGTGTTTGTATGTATTTATTTATGTATTGCTAAAGTTACTCTACTCTTTACTACATTCTTTTATGTATTGCCTATTTGCATACTTGCTTCATGTATCACCTCTATCTAGGCTCTTGTGTGCATGAACACTGCACAGAATACTCAACCACAAAGTGTCTGCCATGTCCACCGTCTACCTACACTGCCAGGCTCAATGCTCATTTGTCATGCAGCTCCTGCAGAATTTGTCACTCCGGTAAGTCACTGCCGTTTTGATTTTGTTATTAACAGTTTCGCTGTGTTTTACGTATTTGGAGTCGCTGGTTGAATGGGCTATAGGGAATGAACAATCTTTGGTCAAGATGAATGTTCCAATGAGGACATAACATGGGGATTTCGAATCGCCTCTCTCAACCACTGGCCATGTCGTAGAAATCTAATGTGCAGACTTTTGTGTCACTAAGAAGCTTTGCTCTTTGTAACATGAGCCCTAATTGAACCCAACACATTTCATGTTATTGAACATCATTTTACTCTGATGATGTGTTTTTTCTGCATGTAATAACCTTACACTTGCACTATATAATCATAATTTGTCACACTTAGGCAAGGGTCTTAGAGTGAAGAGGGCCTGCAGCTCCACCTCAGATACACTCTGTGAGCCTCTGGAAGGACACCACTGCACTGACCCAGTCAAAGATGGCTGCCGGAGAGCTGTGGAACACACAAAGTGCACACCTGGCCAGTTCATTAGGCAGAATGGTCAGTATGCTTTGCGTGTACTTTATGTATATTTTGTGTGTGTGTGTGAGAGAGAGAGAGAAATGTTTCGATCAATAGTGTTTTTCATTAGCATGTCTATTCTCTTTCGCAGGTTCAGCATCTTCAGATACTCTGTGTGGTGACTGTTTTATTGGCACATACTCTAATGGATCTTTCACATCCTGCAGACCTCACAGAAAGTAAGCAGCACACCTACATTTCTAAAAGATATTTAAAGAATGTTTACAGCTGCCCTGTTTGTAATTGGTTTATTAATTACCTCCCAGTGACATACTGAATATCACATTTCATTTGATTGTTTTGTTTTTTATCCCCCATGTAGGCGTTTTTGCTTTGGAATACTTTTACATTATTCAGTCCCTCCAGGATTATTCAAAATTCTTCTGTGATTTTGTGACGTCATTTCCTTAAAATTTGCAAGGAATTTTGTGATTTTTTCCCCTCTTGATAAACATTATTGAAGGTCAAATAAGCATGGCCTGGATATGAACAGAACCAACAGGAAGACACATAATCACCTCATTTTAGTATAAGCTAGCTACCTAGGAATGCAAGTTAACTTGAGGCATGAATGTGTCTCCAAATTATTTCATACTAGTGCATTGCCTGTGTAGCAAAGGCTTTTTTTTCTCTCCACCGAAAGCACTGCGCTGGGAGTGAGAAGGGGAGTGACATAGTTAGCACTGCACTGCAGCTGCATCTCCACACAATACGCTAAACATGTAATTAACTGTATCTGTGCTGCTGGTTGCCATGTTATGTACATGTATGTGTGTTTGAGATGTGTCATTTTAAGTTGCCTATTTGAGAAATACACTTCAACTGCTGTTGAAGCAATTCCCCATTGGGGGGTGTTGGGGGTTAAGACACTAGCCAGCAGGTTCATAGAAAATAGCACGTAGGAGAAAGATAGAGCTGCAGCCACAATCTAAACATAATGCTCACTAAATAGCCTAGCGTTACTGTGTCCATTAACCACTTAATCTTGTTACAGGGAGTGCAAAACAATTTGCCCCCACTTTCATGAAGAACAGTATTGTCCTGTACTTTGAGGAGATGAAACGAGATAAATGGGGTTATTGGCTACTGCCAAAGCTAGTCCACCTGATGCGTGTGTGTTTGTCTATGACTGTGAAGTGTGTGGAAACATACCAGCAGGGTGTGTAATAGAGCTGGTTTTCGTGAAGAATTTGAGTTCTATATATCAAATTAAAGGTCTTAGTGAGAGCTCTATCTAGTCTGTCAAAAAGACGCATCAGAAATCAACCTGTATTGAATAAAGCAACAAAACAACAAAGACCTAACACAAAAGATTGAGCATTGTTTGGAGCTAAAGGGGTGTAAGTCCACTTACACCCTTCTGGCTCTAAAAAATACATAAAAAAGTTCCAAGCCCTTGATATGCAGCATAGCAAAATTTCGCAGCATATTGCTGATTTTGCGTTATTTGCTGCAATCACAAAAAAGCAAAATCCTGGAGGGGCTGATTATTGGGTAGGGTTGAGCTGAGTGTTTTTGTTGTTGTTGTTGTTATTTTAAATAACCATAATGATGTTAATCACCGGCAGGTGTCAGACCTACGGAATGGATGTCATTAGGGAGGGAACTTTGACCTCTGATGCTGAATGTGGGAAACGTTGCATCAAGTTCATCATTCCCTCTCTTGTAGCATTTGTGGCACTGGAAGTAGTTCTATTCTTTATGTGGCTTTTTCAAAGAAGGGTAAGTTTAGTACTACTTACTAGTACATTGTTATTTTTACGTTAATTGCAATTTAACTGATGATCTCATAGAAAATTAAGGTGCACGTCATAAAGGGCAATTCCATTTACTTCAGCAGAGTCATGGCTTTATAAGTTTGGATGTGTCAGTTTACAAGAATAAACCCCACAAGATCGTTTTATGTAAGTGTTTTCTTTATGTTAGAGGATTACAAACTACACGTTATTGTTTAAATGTCGCATATTTTTCCGTTAACCAAAGGAAGCACAGAACTTCTTCACAGCTTAGAGCTGCTGTCTATGGACGTTAGCGGCTATATAGCAAGCTAACCGTCAAAACGGCACTTCTGTAGGCTTCTGAACACATCTAAATGTATTAATATGGCAACATTCATACTCTAGCATGTTCATACGATCTTGCTGTCAACAAGTAAGACCAACCAGTAAGCTGTGTTACTCTAATATAATCAATTTGCCCATTAGCAAGCTAACCGGAGCTAACACTAACAAATAGCAAATACGGGAGTTAGCCAGCAACATCAGGACACTGCAGACGAATTTGACTGTGAATAAATATATTCTGACCACTAATCATTTGGGTGAAAGTAAGTCTTAAAAACCGCTATATTCATCATATTGTTTGATGGCCTGAGAAATTATAAGAGGGTGTTAGGTGTACTTGCTACTCCTCATCTCCATTCATTTGAATGGTCTTCCGATCTTTCGTTTACCCCCCAAACGGGACGTCACACATGTCATAATGGCAAAGTTCCCGGATGTTTGAAATCATCTATTCCGAGTAGCCCCCAGCTGCGGACTTGCAGCCTCAATGTGGGCTGGGCTCAATGTTGAGCACAACCCTAATTGCTAAGCTTCAGCCTATGAGCGCAACGCCTGGTCGAAAATCCTTTCTTCCATGGCCATTGTAAAGTTGTGCGTGTTTTTAGGGCCACGACTGAGAATTGATATTTTTCTGGGGGGAGCGAATGGTTAAACCATAGGCAACAAAACTAAACACATAACGTCAACACGACAAAATTTGCTCCGTTGCAGATGATACACGTAAAACAGACAAGATTGAGTCAAGTTTAAACAGGGTCACTGCTGAGAATGATTAAACCGTACATAGGCATGAAACATGAATTGTAATAGTACACGAAACAGTCACTCAGTCCATTGGAAACCTACGTGTCGTGAGGAAGTAATGAATGGTTAATTATAATGGTAAACTTGGAAACATTAGTTCCCTAATGCATTTGGCTATCTATGAGTAAAACACTGTGTCCATTTTTGACCGAACATTTGAATCGAACCGACTTGCTCTTACAATGCGCAAGTATGAGCAAGGTATTTTATGATGCTGCTACCATCTCCATATAATAACAAAAAACTATCCATTGCTTATCCAATCCAACTGCAAACGTGTGACACATGTCTCGGAAAACTTTGCAACCGGTAGCCTACGTTTTTCATTTTTCTGTTAGCCTGTCTTACCCACAGCCAGAGATTTTTCTATACCACTCTGGTCCTACCATAGACAGGCCTTACGGTAGGCTATAGGGAGGGTTGTGCTCAACATTGAGCCGCGTAGGCTACAGCGAGGGTCAACATTGAGCCGCGTAGGCTACAGCGAGGGTTGTGCTCAACATTGAGCCCAGCCCACATTGAGGCTGCAAGTCCGCAGCTGGGGATACTTGTCTATTCCCCTCCTGAGCTTCGCTGTTCTATGTGGAAAGCCATCTCAACCAAACCCAACCAGCACACAAACAATTCTTACTAGCAAGCAAGCAAACAAACAAATCTTCTTAATAATGACCTCCTGATGCGTAGGCTAGGTTTTTACGGCTACATGAGATGAGGTCCTCTCCGTAGTCTCTGAATGAAATTGTTTCATTTTCCAGGAGGGGGAGCATGGAGATCTTGTGTCTCAGCGCAACTACCAATGCATCCAGAACGAAAATCAAAACCTTGATCAAAATCAAGGGCCACCTCTTAAGGCTCCAGTGAAGGATGGATTAGGACGGGTTCCGGTTCTTGAGGGAGTTGAGGTCCTTTAATGTCCATTAGAAGCTCCGTCTGCTATTTGCCACAGACAGGTTGCAGTGATAAGAGATGCTCATGGGAAAAACTCTGGAGACACCTTGTCTGCAAACCAAATTTGGCTCTTCCACAGGCCCATGAAGTTTCTTGTGGGGCTGATGGTCTGTTGTGCTTGTTTTTTCCCCCGATATTGGTGGTCTCGTCCCCATCACTATTTACAATAGCTTTATGTACATTATGACTTGTACTGATTGTATGACGAATGTACTGTTACAAATTTGTGACATAAGTGTACACATGCTAAATGAATACTTATTACTTTGAATGTACAGTTACATACAGTATTTCTGGCGTTGGTGTACTCAAGCCAAATAAAAAACTGTGTCTTCATAATCACTGTTACACATGTGTCCTTAGAATACATATTCTGTTGGTCCGTTCCTACATGGAGCAACCTCTCTGATGCTATCACACTGCATTGATATTGATCAATTAATAATAGTTCTGCTAAAGACAGAGGTTGTCTTTATAGAATTTTTTGCAATTCTTAGGCAAGGCCAAATCTTTAACAACATCATTCCACACAGTAAGAAGAGAGAGTCAGGTGAGACCACACCTCACACAGATGGTGGTCCCCTAAGCAACACCAACCCCAACATGCCCTTGGGTATTATCGATAGACAGCACAATCCAGGTTGCAACGATACTATCATGGCCTATAGAACGAGATAATAATTGAAAAAAAAAAACATTATGATTTTATTTGCAAAGGCTAATATATAATTAAGCAGTCTAGCCAACAGCGTCATCCAATCAAATTGTCTTTGGCTTGTTACTAGACGTACTGGCAGAGCAAACCTATTTGCTGCCGATAGAGTACGTCTAGATTTTTAGGCTAGTCTACAGTGAAGCTGTGCTGTGGATTGGGTACTGACTATACTGCCCTCTGGTGGAATGTATGGAGACACTTTTTTGGCCCCTACGTGTAAGTTGTGGCCCAGGCTAGGTTATGGTGCTGAAATAGGTGCTGAGTCATCCATTTGAGAGGCAAAGAGTTATGACCAGTGTCTAATGATAAAACTGAACTCCAGATGAGAACCACATAGAAACTAAATGCACTTTATAACTCTTACAGGCTTTCTACATCTGGGATCTTTCCATGATGTAAAACATTTGCCAAAAATACTTGCATAACAGTGCCAAGATGGACCGGCTCCTGAGGAAGTGTCGAATTAGAAGCTCACTGGCCAGAGAATGCCTGGCTGAAGCCCTGGGAGTCTACGTTATGATTGTAAGTGTGTGTGTTTCTGACTTCAAAGTATGTCGTCTGTTATGATTGTTAGTTTGTGTGTGTCTGGCATGTATGGAACTGTAACAGTTGATGCTTGCTGTCTATTATTGTATCTGTGTGTGTGTGTGTGTGTGTGTGTGTCGTAGTAATTATATTATATCTATAACTACTAATCAATGGAGACAAAATCAGTCAAAGAGGGTAACTCCCTGAAAACAGATAAAAACAGATATTTATTTGCACACAAATAAATACAATAAAATATTTGCACACAAATAAATTCCCCCCCATTTAAAGTTGCAACTGGTTAATTACGCATTCCCGAAATGTTTCTCACAGTGTGTGTGTGTGTGTGTGTCTATGTGGGTACAAAATGCAGCTGAAAGGAGATTCTTCATTTGACAACCGCCATGTCCGCCTTAGCAACGTCCTAGCAATTACCTTAAGCAACCTTGCAACATCTTAGAAACAACTTTAACATTGGTGATGTATCAATCAACGTAGCAATCAACATGATCAACGTAGCAACCGGCATAGCAACCGCCATGTCCGCCTTAGCAACGTCCTAGCAACTACCTTAAGCAACTTGCAACATCTTAGAAACAACTTCAACATTGATGGCCTAGAAACTATATCATGTTTTATTTCTATAGTCAGATATTTTTGCACAAAACTTGTACTTTAAGCAAACTTGCAACTTCTCAGAAACAACTTAAACATTGATGGCCTAGAAACTATATCATGTTTTAGTTCTATAGTGTTCTATATAATGTTTTAGTTCATATCCGCCCTAGCAACAGCTTCATTTTTGTAACATTTTCAAACTTTTTGCATGCACTATGTAATTTCCATGGAAAAATTATATTTTTAAGAAGCACACGCAAATTATAAATGCCTCAGGCAGAACTCAAATGAGCCATTTTAATCAAGATTAATCTAGATCAGTGGTTCTCAAACTTTTTCTGTCATTCCCCACTTTGGAAAACAGAGAATTTTCACGCCCCACCTGTAAGGCTGAATTTGCGCACAATTTTGATCAATGTTAGGATTTTCATGTTACTAATTCAAAGCCAAATTTCTTTCAGACCAATCATCACAGCAACTAGCAAATAACTCTATTGGAAAGCTAAATTTACTGTCATATGCGCATATCTGACAAATAGCTGTGAATACGGGGAGCATGGTGAGACAACGGAGATGTCTCGCGCCCCACCTGTCATGTGTCTGCGCCCCACTAGTGGGGCCCGCACCACAGTTTGAGAAACACTGATCTAGATTAATTTCAAATGTACAGTGAGATCAATCTAGATTAAAAAAAAGTAATCTATGCCCACCACTAATAAAAGTTGCTTCTCCAGTGAAGATGAAAAACAGACACAACATTCTTGACTGAGTAGAAAAACAATTCCAATGCAAAAATAGTGTAGCATAGGACAAGTAAAGTGACATAGTGCATAGTGAGCAGGGGTTAGACCCTGTCAGAGTGTCAGACCCACCAGGGCCGTTTCAAGGTACTTAGGGGGCCCCAAGCAAACAGGACATGGGGGCCCTTCATCCCTCATAAATACCTACATGAACCACATCGTTATCTTCAAGCATCTTCAATATAATTATTTGTATTGTACAGTTGTAAGTACAATACAAGTTTAAAGTCATTTTTGTTGAAAAACATCACCAACTAAACTACTAAAATGATAAAACAGTCAATCTTGGGGCTCCTCTCAGCCTGGGGCCCCAGGCAATTGCTTGGTTTGCCTGTCCTGTTGCGACGGCCCTGAGACCCAATCAAATTGATTGTATGTGGGACCGGTGGAAGAGCCAGATTTGGTTTGTAGACAAGGGGTCTCCAGAGTCTTTCCCCTGACCATCTCCACTGCAACCTGTCTGTAGTGGCACACCATAGAGGGAGTCTCAAACCGACGTTAAAGGAACCGGAGCCCACCCTAATCCATCCATCAATGGAGCCGGAGGAAGAGGTCCTTGATGCTGATCTGCTCCCCTCTCGGTTCGTTCTAGATGCGTCAGCAGTTGGACTGATTAGCACCATGAAACACAAGATCTCTGTGCTCCCCCTCCTGGAAAATGAAGCAATTCAATACAGTGACTATGGACCTCATCTCATAATACAGCAGTAAAAACCCCTACACATCAGGAGGTCATTATTGTGGAGATTTGCTTGTTTGTGTGATGCTTGTAAGAATTGTGGGTTGGCTACATAAAACAACACCTATTGTGAGCTCAGGTGGGGAATTGTTCAAGTTCCCTGCAGGAAGTCCACTACAATTGTTTTTGAGATAATCAGTTCAAATGCAATTAATGTCGTAATAACAATGTACTACTGTAGTGAGAAATACTAAAATTACCCTTCTTTGAAAAAGCAACATGAAGAATATAACTGCTGCCAGTGCCACAAATGCCACCACTGAGAAAGCGATGAATATGATGTGACGTTTCCCACATTCGGCATCAGAGGTCAAAGTTCCCTCTCTGAGGACATCCATTCCATAAGTTTGACACCTGTTGGTGAAAAATGCAAACATTGTCTTGGGATATTGAACATAAATAACAGACTTTTGCTTAAACATAAAAAAAAAGGTTACTACCGGTAACAGTCATGAATAACACTCTGCTCCACTTCAAAAAAAAAAAATAAATAAAAATAAACTTTTGATTTGAAGCCTCAGCTATATCCAATAATATACAGACTCTAGGTATGCCAAAGCAACAGAAATAGAAAAAAAAAACAGGCCAAAAACAAACAACCAACCAACAACAACAACAACCAAATCACAGGTGATATATATTCAGTAGCTAATCTGGAGGTAATTAATAAAGTAAGCAGCCTACAAACGGGTGGCTTTTAACCTTCTTTTAATATCTTTTAGACATGTAGGTGTGCTGCTTACTGTGTGTGAGGTTTGCAGGATGTGAAAGATCCATCTGAGTATGTACCAATAGCACAGTCACCACATACAGTATCTGAAGATGCGGAACCTGCGGAAGAGAGAGAACTTGCTTGACCTACTGGAACACTACTGATAGAGAATGGTTTCACGGGACTGTGGCCTAGTGAGAGACCAAACACATATTTTGGAATTGTCCAAAACTAAATTATTGGAAAAATATACAGTATAAAAGAGAAATGAAACAATTTGTCCTTAGAACTACCATTGGAACCATCACATTTTATATTGGGCATAGTACATGAGAATCTTCAGGAAAACAGCCGAACAAAGTAATAACAGCCTCCTAGTTGAAGCCGCAGCACCCCACAATCGTCCAGTGGAGGGATAAAGTGCAAGATGCGTTTAACATGCAAGATGCGTTTAACATACAGTATTACGACTAATGTCAGAAGTGTTCTTGAATAACTGGGTCCCCATTGTGTTCATCTCCACTTGATACAACCCTTTCCTTTTGTGTATTTCCATTTCTATTTTGGAATGTCAGTTCCTCACATACAACTGATATTGATATTGTTTCTCTGTGAGGACCTGAACGTAAGTCTAGGCACTACTGTCATACTCAACTGATGTACTGATGCCTACTCTACTCTGCTTTCTGTCTTGAGACAATTTGTTTTGATGCTCTGTATAACAAAATAATAAAAAGAAGTTTACACACACACACATAGACACACACAACGCAATATACACACTCACCATTCTGCCTAATGAACTGGCCAGGTGTGCACTTTGTGTGCTCCACAGCTCCCCGGCAGCCATCTTGGATTGGGTCAGTGCAGTAGTGTCCATCCAGAGGCTCACAGACTGTATCTGAGGTGGAGCTGCAGTCCCTCTTCACTCTAAGACCCTTGCCTAAGTGCAACAAATTATGGTTATGTAGTGCAAGGGTCAGGTTTTGATTTGCAGCAAAATCACTTCATCAGAATCACTAACATGAAATGTGTGTTTGGTTGATCAGCACTCATGTAGTAAAAGAGCAAAGGTTGCAAGACCAAAACTCTGCATATTACGAGTCTAAAATACATGGCCAGTGGTCGACAGATGCCATTCAAAAACCCCTTGTTATTTCCTCCTTGGGACAATTTGACCAGAGCCAGTTTGCTCCCTAAAATAAGGCAACTCCATTGACCTCCATTCAATCTGCAATTCCTCTTACAGCCTATAGGGGGCAGTTGAGAGCAGGGTGCTTGCTCTTTTTCCAAATCAAAATTCCAGACGTCCCCCCCCCCAAGACATTGACCAGTGTTGGGAGTAACGAGTTACAAAAGTAACTAATTACTGTAATGCATTGCTTTTTGTGGTAACTTGGTAATGTAAGGCATTACAGAAAAAAATTGTAATATTTTACTCGGTACAATTGTCAGTAACTCAAGTTACAATGAATTATTAAGTTAGAATGAAATGGTGTTTTTTTCCTTCATACAGCTTCATCAAAAATCACTGAGAGGTCAGCAAGGGTAAAACGTCTGCTATGCCGGAATTAATGTAGAATTTTACTAGCCTAGACTCTAGACGTACATTCTTATGATATAGTCTGACGTGTCAGGCTAGAATTTTACAGTCTCCGCTTGTCATTCTCAACATTGATAAGAAATTAGTGAAGGACATAGGTTCAGAGGGCCGGAAGAGTAACTTAAATGTAATGCAACAGTAATGTAATGCCTTACATTTTCAAAACACTAATATGTAATAATAATATTGTAATGTAAGGGATTACTTTAAAATGTCAGTAACAGGTAATAAATTAACGCATTACAATTTTGCAGTAACACTGACATTGACTTTACACTTACACTTGTGTGCCCAATGCCTACTTTATTTGGTTGACATATCAGTTGTGTTAAGTTAATTTTAATAAAATTGAATGAAAAGACATAGATAAAACACCATAGACTGTATGGTATCCAAGACTTTTCAAGGTCTGGAAAACAGTGTTTCAAAATTCCATACTTTTTAAGACTTTCAAGACTTGTGCAAGCACCATGCGTGAGAAAATGGAAACGCGATAGGCACTATTGAGAACACAAACAAAATAGCAGTGACTTACTGGAGTAACAAATTCCGCAGGAGCTACATGAGGAACGTGCATTGGGCCCGTCAGTGTATGTAGATGGTGGACACGGCAAACACCGTGTGCTGGAGTAGTCTGTGCAGTGTTTATGCACACAAGAGCCTAGAAAAAGGTGACACATGAGGCAAGTATCATAGGTACAAATTATAAGCAACACATGAACGTCGCACCGAGGGGCAGAAACTGTCCTGCAGAAACGTAAACGTTAGTCTACTGTCCAGGTTTTGTCTTGGGGTGTGACGCCTAGCTAAGAGTTGACAAGCCTGACTTAATAAACAAATAAATAAATTGCCTTGGCTACTCAAGAGCAGTTACTCACCAGGGGCGCACATTGGACAGCATTCCTGCCCCACTCTGTACTCTGCAGGTCCACAGGCATGATTCATGACGGGGAAGACGGCGACAATCAATACAGACAGTGGGCCGTTCATTGCCTCCTCAAAGAGACGCGTCTTCCCCTCAACTGAACAACTTTTCCTTCACAACTTGCCGGTGAACTTCAGCATGAACAATTAGGCTATACTCTAGAAAAAAAAAGAAGAAGCCACTCGTCGTCATTCATTCCTTTCCACGTACCCACTAAACCTGACCTGCCTCAAACTCATCTGAGCAACTTTACCAGAAATACTTTACCTTCACAACTTGCCGGTGAACTTCAGCAGGAACAATCGTCATTCATTCGTACCCAATAAACCTGACCAAGGGCGTCAGTTTGGTTTCTGAAGTGCTGGGGACAAAAACACTGATATACAGCTTGGTTCCAAAGCGCTGGGGATAGAAATTTCTTAATGTTTCTTTTATGCTTCTGTCTATACAAAATTGCAATATGTAAGCCTATCTTTTCGCAGAAAAAAACTATTATCTAGACCTAGGCTATCTAGGTGATACGTGGGGAATTTATGTTTGGACAGCTTTGCGCACGCGAGTAGCGCTTGCAATCTGCTGCGCTCTCTCGGCAGATCTCAGTCAGACCTAGGCTATAACGTAGGCTAAAATAAAGCTTCTAATGTGACGGAAAAATAATTAACATGATCCCTTTCGATGACAATGCGATGCTTAGGCTATTTTATAAATCACTAGCCTATTTTCATTCTCACAAACCGCGCTAATCTAACGCAGTGCGGATGATCATTTCCACAATTGAATTTATAAATCACCATTTATATAGCCTAAAAACGTTTTCACACTTAAGTTGGTTATTAAATAATTTACCATAGATATGTAGGCTACTCAGACAGACCACTACAGCTGATATATGCTAGCCTATGTCTTATAATAACGAATGTACAATAATAACGAAAAGTGGAGATGCAAAGATTTCAGCTGCTGTAGCCTGGCTGAACAACTGCTCCCTGGCTGTGACCTAAACGACGGCAAGGGGGCCTAAACGACTCTAAATGCAAAAGGCCTAATGACCTGTAATTAAGCAATCAAGGTAGCCTAAATCTTCTTGTTATGTTCTCGATTATTTAGGCCTGCATACCTAATAAATGAATGAATGAGTAGGCTCATCTCAGGGCGGAGTGAGCGATGTGTCCGAGGACCAGGGTATAAATTATTATGTAGCCTTTACCTTTCCAAAGAATAATAAAGCCTACAATAGGCAGAACATGTACGGGACTAATTCAAAAGAAAAATAGCTGCCCCGGCCAGTGATGTAGAAAGACGCTCTGAAAGTTATGCTTTTAAAAGTGATTAAACGTCCCAAAAACAAACTCAATGGTTCCTATGAACTAACTGCTCTATTAGTCCCAATGTAAATTATTGTAACCACGCAGTTTGATAGCAATATAAGTCCCAAACAAAACGTTAATCTCTTGGTCAACAAACGTCGGGCTGAACGGTTAAAAGACGCTATAGGCCTACTTCACCAGCTGATGTCTTCAAAGAAAAGCTTGCGGTAACTTCCTATAACTTCACCAAAGTGACTAGTCTTCGATTCAGACTTTAGCCTAGGCTACATGAACACGCTGAAGTAGTCTATGTCTGATCTTGTACAGTAGGCTAAGTAACATGATTACACTCACTGAGATAGGCTACCTACCACTAAATAAATGTTAGAATTTGCGCATAAGGTCTATGGGAAAATCTGCTTTGTTTTACACCAAGATGAGCACAGCTGTTTAGACCTTGCCTGTTTTTTTTTTTTTTTTTTTGCCTTAAGTGAGTGGCTTTATTTTTGGAAATTCTCTGGCAGTGAAGGAATTCAATAGGCCTACGAGCGCAACAGCTGATCCAACGTTACAATTAATTGCGCAAGCAGACAACTTTCCTTGCATTCGCGTGGATATCGTAGCCCTGGCATTTACGTACCATGCTTCGAGATTTTGTGTTAATGATATGTTATTTTCAATTGTCAATAGTGCTGGGGACAAAATCTGTCATGGCAAAAAGTCCCTGGGACATATCCCCGGCGTCCCCGGCTAAAATGACGCACTTGAACCTGACACACCTCCAACTTGTGTGAGCTGGGCGCGGGCGGGGCTCCCTGGCTTAGCACTAGCTCATGCGCAGCTTTTTTTTTTTTTTTTTTTTCATTGAAAGAATATCCTCCACAACACGAACTCGAAATAAACCGTCTATTTTCAAAGTCTACATAGTTGCAACATGTGGCATAGTCTAGTATTTAGGCCTATTTCTCAAAGTGGACTATGGTCAGATCAGAAGGAGTTGAACATTCAAATGCTACCGTTAATTGGATGTTCAACTCAGGGCGTTGAGTTTCTCAATACGTTAGCATAGGCTACAATGAATGTTAAATTTACCTGTTGTCTCAGTTAGGCAGCAGTAGGCTAAAACCTTCAATGGTGTATAATGTCAACAGACACCACTAACCACTTGGTGTGTGATTTCTAGGTAGTGTGTACTGTATATATGTGCGTGGGTGGAGATGCCTTGACCAGCTATCAGTCATGAGACTCTTGAGGGGGCAGAAGTGGTAATGGAGAATAGAATTTAATACAGAGAATGTAGAGAATACAGTCTTATTTATTTGAACTTGCACTAATGTTTGTTTCCTGTATGTGGGCTTTACTGTGGCAGTTGTAGTATGTGTGTGTGTGTGGGGCCCGCCCCTTAGAATCATCCTAACCCCCCCTCCCCCCCCACCACCACCAGCGGCACCCCTGTGTGTGTGTGTGTGTGTGTGTGTGTGTGTGTGTGTGTGAGAGAGAGAGAGAGTTTGTGATATTGAACTTATTAACATTTTTCTTTCACAAAAAGAAATGGCTTATACATTTGGGTTGTTAATCATACTTTGCTGAATGGGTGTAAATGGATTCCCACAGCAAAACTGACATGTAAAGCTCAGGACCTGCTGGCTTACTGTTGGTTGTAGGTTTGCATAATCTGAAACCAATATGCAGCCATAGTTAGTGTCTGCGTTTGGGTAAGGGAAAAGAGAATTTTTATTGAGACCAGATGAAAATGTGTTTGTGATCTAGTCACACAACTAAAAATACAGGGAGGAGGTTTGGAAGCACTGCAGTTCAGAGGTTTTGAATAGGCAACATGAGATTAATACTTGACTAAGCAGGCAAGAAAAGTCTTGTCTGTAAATCTATTTTGCCTCCTCCAGCTTGGGAGGCAGTGAAGAGGGTGTGGACACTATACTGATTGGGCAGATAGCAGTGGTGCGTTGTGGATTTGACCAATCAAATCTTCAACTCATTCTTCCTTCTAGAGTATTTGGAGCATTTTTGAGTGGGTTACTATAGTTCATGGTGTAGTTGTGGGAAGAATTTGTCAGTCGCATTCCAACATACTGTAGGCCAATGTCAGTCATTTTATTATTATTTATTTACTTTTAATCAGACAAGATTTTAGAGAATTAAATAATAATTTTGCCAACACATTTCATGAAATTGATCAGGCACATCTGAATTCCCTGCACACTTGCTGAATTACTTAGTTTGAATGGAGTCAACATCATTGAAATTGGATTTTTGCAACCACGATTACAGGGTTTAGATGGAGCTAGAGAATTCTTTTTTTCCTAAATAGCCTTTCATGTGCTAGGATATTAGCCTAATTCAAAACTCTGGATTCACCAGGCACTTGTAAATGCAATTTCAAGCTGTTTATAGAAATATAGCCTACAGTTGAAACTGTATGTTTATTTTCACCTCAGAGAGTCAGAGAGAGACACAAAAAATTTCCACAGGCTTGATTCATGACGGGAAAGACGGCGACATTCACAGACAGTGGGCCGTTCATTGCCTCCTCAAAGAGACGCGTCTTCCCCTCAAATGAGCAAATTTAATTTCACAACTTGCCGGTGAACTTCAGCATGAACAATTAGGCTACTCTAAATAAAAAAGAAGCTACTCGTCGTCATTCATTCCTTTCCACGTACCCACTAAACCTGACCTGCCTCAAACTCATGTGAGCTGGGCGCAGGCGGGGCTCCCTGTTCGGCTCTGCACTAGCTCAGGCGCAGCTTTTTTATTTTTATTTTTAGAGTGCATGAAAATGCACTCTACTGTTCTTCGGAGACATCTTCTTATTATTATTAGAGTGCATGAAAATGCACTCTACTGTTCTTCCTTTTCTTCTTATTCTTCTATTTTATTATTCTACCAGATTCTTCTGCGTTTAATTCAGCTCAAACTATTTAACTTAGAAACTTCATTCAAACTGTGTTGCGTAGCTCTCACTTAGTACTCTGTTTCTATGTAACTTTCAACTTTCTAACTTTTATACTTTTGAAACTATGACTTATAAACAGTGTTGGGAGTAATGAGTTACAAAAGTAACTAATTACTGTAATGCATTAGCCTGACACGTCAGACTATATCATAAGAATGTATAGTCTGAAGACCACTGATAGACTGTACCTCAATGGAGGGGCGGGTGATTGCGTTGTCTTTCAAACTGCCTCTCCACGTAATAGGCTAGCGTTCCGGCCAGTGGTACCAGCTGGTATATCAAACTTTTCCCGTAGCCCGTCGGTAACACGGCAAAGACATCTTTTTCAGAACGAAAAACTTCAGTGCACTTTCTTGTTTCACTTTCAAAGAAAATGACAAGTGCAATTCGTCCAAAACTAAAGCCAAAGACGATTCCGCTCTGGTTTGAGCAGGGCTGTCGTCATCGTACAAAGCCCGCCTTACGATTTCCTGTACACATACCGCGCTGTGATTGGTTATCCGCCTCCAGAGGAAGGCTAAAACGGGTTTCTATCAGTGGCCTCTAGACGTACCTCTGTGCAAATTCAAATTTGCTACCACTAGGGGTACGTCTAGAGTCTAGGCTAGTAATGCATTGCTTTTTGTGGTAACTTGGTAATGTAAGGCATTACAGACAACTTTTTGGTAATATTTACCTCGGTACAATTGTCAGTAACTCAAGTTACAATGCATTTTTAAGTTGGAATAGAGTGATGTGTTTATGCTTTATACCAATTCGCCAAAAATCACTGAGAGATCAGCAAAGGTAAAACGTCTGCTGTGCCAGAATTAATCGTAGAACTTTACAGTCTCCACTTGTCATTCTCAGCATTGATAACAAATTGGTGAAAGTCATAGGCTACCGGAGGGCCCGTAGAGTAACTTAAATGTAATGCAACAGTAATATAACGCCTTACATTTTCAAAACACTAATATTGTAATGTAAGGGATTCCTTCCTTGTTAGGAACAAGTAATAAATAACGCATTAAAGGTTTTGCAGTAACTTGCCCAACACTGCTTATAAACTATTAAAATTTCCCCATAGACTTAACATTGAGCTGGGCACACCAGGTGATACCAATCAGTGGTCAGATGATTTGGCCAGCTGCTCCAGCTGTCACTTAATCAGCTCCCTACAGTATATCAGCTGCCTTTCCTCTGCTTACAACTGAATATAGGCACAAGATTGAGGAACAGCTGGAAGGGAATGATATGACGTTTTGAGGTCAACACCATACCTCCAGTAAGAAGATCCCCCTCCATTTCTCACCTCTCTGACCCAGGCCTAATGTTCACAGTGGCTGATGTGCAGAAGTCTTTCAAGCAAGTCAACATTTGGAAAGCAGCAGGACCTGATGGGATTCCAGGTCGTGTATTCAAAATGTGTTCAGAGCAACTGGCTGGTGTGTTTACAGACATCTTCAACTTCTCCCTGTCCATGAGTGTTGTGCCAAGCAGCTTTAAGTCATCTGTTATTGTTCCAGTGCCTAAGAAAAACAAATCACCAGCTTGAACGACTGGCGACCTGTGGCCCTCACCCCCATCGTGAGTAAATGTTTTGAAAGGCTTGTGAAGAACATCATCTGTAAAATGATTCCACCTGCGCTTGACTGTCACCAGTTTGCCTACAGACAGAACAGATCAACTGATGATGCCATCACCAGCGCACTGCATACCTCCCTAACTCACCTGGAGAAAAAAGACACTTACGTAAGGATGCTGTTTGTGGACTACAGCTCGGCCTTTAACACCATTGTCCCCAGTATACTCGACGGCAAGCTCAAGAGTCTAGGCATGCACAGCGGCCTTTGCAGCTGGATACTGGACTTCCTCTCTGCACGAAAACAGGTGGTGAGAATGGGCTCCATCACATCGTCCTCTTTGACCATCAGCACAGGAGCTCCACAAGGTTGTGTTCTGAGCCCTCTCCTCTACTCTCTGTATACACATGACTGTGTGGCTATACACAACACCAACACCATCATCAAGTTTGCAGATGATACCACTGTTATCGGTCTAATCACAAACAATGATGAAACAGCCTACAGAAAAGAAATCGACAGCCTTATGCATTGGTGCAAAGAAAACAACCTGTCTCTGAATGTGTCCAAGACAAAGGAAATAATTGTTAACTTTAGGCGGAAAGAACACCAGTTTGAAGCCATTAACATCAATGGTGAGACAGTGGAGAGAGTGAGAGACTTCAAGTTCCTTGGCGTTACCATCTCAGAAGACCTCACTTGGGACAGTCACACTCACAACATTGTTAGAAAAAGGCCAGCAACGTCTTTACCACCTTAGACGATTGAGAAAGTTTGGTATGCGACCCAAGATCCTGAAGTCTTTTTACAGAGGCACCATTGAGAGCATCCTGACAGGGACCATAATTGCATGGTATGGGAACTGCTCTCAATACAACAGGAAAGCACTTCAGAGAGTTGTGCGTACAGCACAGACCATATGCGGCTGTGACTTACCCTCCATACTGGAGCTATTTGAGGGAAGATGCATCAGGAAGGCAAAAAAATCTTGAATGATCCTAGTCATCCCAACCATGAACTATTTGAGCTATTACCGTCTGGCAAACGGTATAGAAGTTTGAAAGCTCGCACTACCAGACTCCAAAGTAGCTTTTTTCACCAAGCTAATAGACTGCTCAACTCATGCTGAAGACAATAAGGCACTTTTTTTTGCACTACACATACACAGACACACACACATACACACACACCTTTCATTTATTTATCTTTTTTGAGGAGACAAAACACAAGAATTTTTACTCTTTTATAGGCTTCAAACCTATGATGAGAAGTAATAAAGATATCTTGAATCTTGAATCTTGAATCCTCACTATAGACTGTTTAAAACTACTCTATTATTTAACTGATCAACCATTCCAACTTTCAGTTGTCATCAACTTTAACCTCTGCCAACTGTTTCCTCTGTCCACAACTGTTTCAAAGTAAAAGTCCTCACTATATTAACTAATGTTATGTCTGGTGGCGGTCCGCACCACACACGGGTCTCAAACCCGCCACCCCGCAAGCTACAAACTCCCGGCGTGGGAGTGGGACGCTAACCAACTGAGCCAAAAGCCCGAGCTTCTAACTCAGCGTGTTAGAAGCGCCCATGGAATTGGGTGATGAGGATTTACACGTACTACCGCCGAGCTAGCTGGCCTCCATTACACTCACCCTCCAAATCCTCACTCCCATCCGGGTCACGGCACCAATGTAGCCAGTGGCGGTCCGCACCGCACACGGGTCTCGAGCCCGCCACCCCGCAAGCTATAAACTCCCGGCGTGGGAGTGGGACGCTCTAACCAACTGAGCCAAAAGCCCGAGCTTCTAACTCAGCGTGTTAGAAGCGCCCATGGAATTGGGTGATGAGGATTTACACGTACTACCGCCGAGGTAGCCGACCTCTGTTACAGTTACATAATTTTACTATTTAAACTATTCAACTATTTAACTTCATAACCATTCCAACTGTTAGTTGTCATCAACTTTGTCCCCTGCCAACTGTTTCCAGTGTCTGTAACTGTTTCAAAATAAAAGTCCTCATTATTTTAACTAATGTTGCATAATTTTACTATTTAAACTATTCAACTATTTAACTTCAAAATAAGAATCCTCAGTGGCGGGGTGGTTAGTTAGCATGCTAGTTAGTATAGTTAGCATGCTAATTAGCATTTTTGGTTTTTGATGCTATTCACCTTAGCTAAGTCTTGTGGTCATCATGTTAACATTATTAGCATTCTAGCTAACATAGTTAGCATGCCAAGTAGCATTTTGGTTTTTGATGTTATTCTTGTGATCTTGTGATCATCATGTTAGCATTATTACCATGCTAGGTATTGTAATTAGCATGTTAATTAGCATGTATGGTATTTGATGCTGATGCAACTGCAGTTTGCATTTTCATGCACTCGTAATTTCCCTGAAATTACATTCTCTAGTTTTTCTTCAGCTTTTCTATTACGCTTAATTCAGCTAGAACCGCTCAACGTAGAAACTTCATTCAAACTGCATTTTGTAGGTCTCGCTGGGGACTCTGGAGCTTTGTAACTTTCAACTTTGTAACTTTTGTACTTTTAAAACTATGACTTATAAACTATTTTTAATCTTTCCCCATAGACTTAACATTGAGCTGACTCAGAGTGGAGTAGAATGGGTGATGTCCTAAAGGGGCCTTAGCCACTCATCTTAGGGATATGCAAATATTCAGCAAGTGATAACCAATCAGTGGTCAGATGATTTGGCCAGCTACAGACTACAGAGATTTGAAACTTTTCCCCATAGACTTACATTGGGCTGATGCCAGGCAGCTGGCTCATTAATTAAACTGATTAGCCAGGTGTTTCTGCCCACCTGGAGCAACTGTCCCTTTCTCAGGTTAGAGGACTACTACTATTAACTTTCTTAAAACTACAGATCCTGTTCAACTTCCAGTTGTAATCAACTTTTATCTCCGCCATCTGTCCACAACTGTTTCAAAATAAAAGTCCTCAATATAATAACTGATTTTCAATGATTTGACTATTTAAACTACTCAACTATTTAACTGTTCAGCCATTCCAACTGCCAGTGGTCATCAGCTATGACCCCTGTCAACTATTTCCTCTGTCCACAACAATTTAAAAAAAAATAAAAGTCCTCAATGGCGGGGTGGCTAGTTAGCATGCTAATTAGCTTTTTTGGTTTTTGATGATTATCAACACAGCTAAGTCTTGTGGTCATCATGTTAGCATTATTAGCATGCTAGCTAGCATAGTTAGTATGCTAATTAACATTTTTGGTTTTTGATGTTATTTAACTCGGCTAAGTCTTCTTGTCATCATGTTAACATTATTAACATGGTAGGTAGTGCTGTTAGAAGGCTAATTAGCATTTATGCTATTGGATGCTGAAGCAACTGCAGTTTGCATTTTCATGCACTCGGAATTTCTCTGAAATTACATTCTCTAGTTTTTTATTATTATGCTTTGCCAGGTGAACTCATGACGTCATTGAAAGAATATCCTCCATAACACGAACTCAAAAATAAACAGTCTATTTGCAAAGTCTACATAGTTGCAACCTGTGGCATAGTCTAATATTTAGGCCTATTTCTCAAAGTGGACTATGGCCAGAGGAGAAGGAGTTGAACATTCAAATGCAAACGTTAATTGGATGTTCAACTCAGGCCGTTGAGTTTCTTAATAACGTTAGCATAGGCTACAATGAATGTTAAAGTTACCTGTTGTCTCAGTTAGGCAACAGTAGGCTAAAACCTTCAATGGTGTATAATGTCAACAGACACCACTAACCACTTGGTGAGCTGCACATGTTTTAAAACAAAGGTTTAAGGTTCTTTTAAGGCCATTATCGGACACAATAAGAAATAGCTAACTAGAAACTAGAATAGCAGACTAGACTAGAACTAGACTGACAAAGTGATCACAGATGGTGTTCTGGATCACCGATCGCCACCAAAATCGAATCAGTTCTTAGGCTACTAGTCCCAATACACGTTATCTTGCTACACAGACAGACAGACGGGTGGATGGAAACACACAGACACACACGTCGGCGAAAACATAACTTCCTTGGCAGTGGTAATAATTACTCACTGACACCAATTTCTCCATCAAAAAATATATTTCCTCTTGCTGAATGGTTGCCAAGTAGGCTAATGCACAAATGCAGCTCCATTCACTTTCGGTGCAGCAGTTCAGAACAAAATGGGGTTGGAGCCTTGCTAAATGGTGAAATTATGACATCGCACGTGATTCAACCATATGGTTGCCAACTTTCTCAAATCCAAATGAGGGACACTTTGTTCAGGATGCGGGACAAGTGCTGGTATAGGCCCTATACCCGCACCTAGCAACCCAAATCACCTATGGTGAGGGGGCTTCAAATGTAGGGCACTACAAATTCATAAAGCTTCAATTAATAGATGAATTAATGGATATTTTTAAGTAGGGCTAACTTAATATTATTGCCTCATTTTATTATTTAAAACTTTGACTAAATAATTAATCAGACCATACACCCCATTTATGAAAGCAATGTAATCTGTGTGTAAGCCTAAAGAGTTTGTTATAGCTGTAAAACTAGCTTAGCTGATACTTGCTTAATCGTTCATTAATTATAAACGCTAGGCACTCTCTGCAATGCTTCATAACAGGTCAAGAAAGAGAAAGATCCTTCACAAAGGCACAAAAATATTATTACATTTATTATATTTGCTGAATGTCAGAATAAAGAGACAAACTATATTATAGAGAATCTTTGGTTTTATTGACCTCAGCCATAAGTTTATATACACTTCCTAAGTATTTGGTAGAATGGCCTTTGTGGAGGCCAGCCTGTAGGCCTCGGTGTGAAAGGCATGTGTTCTCAATGCATAGCTCTTCAACAAGCAAATGTCCAAGCAGTTAACTCCAGTTGGGGGGCGTTCCCATTATTCTCAATCAAAGACTTCTTTCTATAAAAATCAGACCTATATGTTACCTTATTTCCCGTCCTGTTATGTGTTATAATGATGATACAATAATGCTGTATGCTGTGTGCTGGCGGGTGCACGGTAAGAACCGTGTGTTCCCCACCTCCCACACCTTTGTCTTAATCAGTGGTCTCACCTGTACATATACCTACCTGAACACCATGTGAGTAACACCAGTGCAATACACCCCCAAGTGGCTAAATGAAGACAAGATAAATAAGACTAATAAACCTAAACTAAAGAGTGACTATAAATGGCTCCTACAGCTTTAAAATGGTTTTTCAGGCCTAGTTGCATGCATATACCTTATCAGTGCTACAGTACAGTATATCTATATAACTCTTATGTCATGATGCTATTTGTTTTGTTAAGTGTCCCAGTCCCTCCTGCAGCAAAATATCTCCATGACATGATGCTGCCACCTAAAAACGTAATTTTTCTGACAGTTTTCTGACGCTGAAAAACTTCTCCCTTTTTCTTCCATCACACATTGCAAAATTACAGTAATATTGCTGAAAATCTGTAGCAATGTTTGCCAGTGTAGCCGGTGGCGGTCCGCACCGCACACGGGTCTCGAACCCGCCACCCCGCAAGCTACAAACTCCCGGCGTGGGAGTGGAACGCTCTAACCAACTGAGCTAAAAGCCCAAGCTTCTAACTCAGTGTGTTAGAAGCGCCCATGGAATTGGGTGATGAGGATTTACACACTACCACTGAGCTAGCCGCGCTAGCTGGCCTCCGTTACACTCACCCTCCAAATCCTCACTCCCATCCGGGTCACGGCACCAATGTAGCCGGTGGTGGTCCGCACCGCACACGGGTCTCGAACCCGCCACCCCGCAAGCTTCAAACTCCCGGCGTGGGAGTGGAACGCTCTAACCAACTGAGCTAAAAGCCCAAGCTTCTAACTCAGCGTGTTAGAAGCGCCCATGGAATTGGGTGATGAGGATTTACACACTACCACTGAGCTAGCCGCGCTAGCTGGCCTACGTTACACCAGCAATGTTTTTTTTTTTTTTTTTTTTTGCATAGCATAGTTTCAGGTCACTAATGGGCCATATTGACATGAGATGTTTTGCAAGCACAGTTAACCAATTCAGTTCCAGTTAATCTCAACCGATTTAACCTGCTTGCAGTGTTCTATGTCAAAATTGCCTGAAACTATGCAACGCTACCTTATTGGTCACACTATCTCTGCAATCACTCGAATTCCAAAGATGAAATCTTTGGAGATGTTAATGATATTACAGGCTAGCTTTAGGGGGGAAAAACAAATAATTTTACAACAGGTTTTTTTGCTATTCAATATTTAATTCTATAATCTCTTAAGTGAACTACCTTTCATCTTCCGCTATTTATGCAAATTGAAGAGCTGGAAAAAGCTTTCAAATGACATAAACATTTCTGTGTGTAGTGTGTAGGGATGCCTCAGAAATATGAGAAGCAGTGAGTCCTTACATGTTGTTGACTCAACTGTTTGCTTTAATAGCTATTACTGCCTATTTCCTCATTTGGTATGTGCCAGACCTTGACCAGGGCAAGGTGGTTTGGTACCTGGTGTGGTACTGCCTCTTCCAGACATTGCAGAGAGTAAGTATTCTATTTAGTGGTTTTCATTTTTCTTACTAATTAAGTGCTGAAAATATATTCTATTCCTGTGTTGATATTCTTTTCTTGTGTGTCCTCATCTAGTGTTTCCATGTGCCCTTACAATGTTCATCAGTCCTGAGCAGAAAGAGAGGGTGAGTGATGATGGTGTAATTAGTGTAATACATGAAATAATGCATCTGAAATGATAATATCAATATCAAATGACACTATGTGAAGTGTATGGCACCGCTTTATACTAACGCTGAGTGCATCCTGGGTACAGTTATTGGCACAGGCATCCAGGGGCAGATAGTGGGTATTGCCAATGCCCCTTGCTTCAACTCTACACTGTCTCTGCTGGATGCTGATCAAAATACCAGCTATGCGTCTGTGACATCTCTTGGCCCCACCCACACAGTAAGAGACAAGAGTGACAAGTGACGATGACAAGATGACTCACAGGCGAATTTACGAGTAACTAGTTCCGTCTCCAATACCTTATGACTCATGTAGAGACCTGATATTTTTCACGTCCAACAGAGGGAAGCCTACATATTTGCTTCAGGCATAATCTGTGCAATTTATATTATGTGTGCTGTCGTTCTGTTCTTTGGTGTAAGGGAGCACAAAGGTGAGTATAGCCAGTTGATCTTTCCATGTGCCAACCATCTGCCACATTGGCTATTAGGCCTGACTTAATCCATTTTTAATATTATTAAGTATCATTATCTCCCTTCAGAATGCAATTCTCTTCTCTGATTGGCTGATGGGTGGCCATTATTTTTAGGGAAAGGACAGGAGCACACTGGTGACACTTGCAGTCTTTTTTATTTGTGCAAACAAATTGACTTTGCACAAATAAAAAAGACTGCAAGTGTCACCAGTGTGCTCCTGTCCTTTCCCTAAAAAGAACCTAAGTCCAGATGAGATGCAGCTGCTGTTGCAGAACTGGGATTGATGCGTGGAGTGCCCTACCTTTATGGGTGGCCATTATTCTTGTATAACTGCCTACTTTGGAAGTACTACCAAAAATAACTAATCTAATTAACTAATCACCGTTCCATATGAATGCCTTGTAGAATGGTAACTATAATAACAATAAGCAGCCTTGTAGATCTACTTTCAACTAAAAATAGTACCCAAACCGAACAGGTTAACTTCTTTTAAATTAGAGTTGCATGTTTCCCTTCTTTAAATATACGAGAGATAAATACAAATGGGAGATAAGTGGCCTTCGAGGTGCCCGGTTGTATAGAAATAATGGCTCGCGCGTCGCCGGCGTTCTAAACCTCATCTTGACATTATTTCTGTAGAACCGGTCACCTCGTCGGCTGTTATCCCTTACATAATTATCGATATTGACTGAGGAATCTTTATTGTGAGGTATTTTTGACTTGTATTGTCCAGTCCTAGTTGTTTTTTTTATGTTAATGATGTTTATTTTCTCTATATACTGTACAGGTATGTTGGGTTCTTTGACATATTCACTCCTTTATCCACCTCTAGATCTTGGAAAAAGAAAGAGTGAGCTCATCTCATTCTGTCAGAGGATTTGTCTGGTAATGGGACATGGACCTTATTACACCAAATTGGTCATGGGCTTTCTCTTTACTTCTCTGGCTTTCATGGTTGAATGTATTTTACATATGCATAGTGTTGAGGGTAGATGTGGGAGTGCAATCTTGAGCTAGGTGGAACACTCAGGAAGACTCAGAGGATGGGATTTTTATTTTACCCAATTAAGGCCAAAATTATGGCAAAAGATAGAGATGATAATTAAATGAAATTAAAAAAAATCTGGCCTTAGACAAATTAGGCCTGTTGAGAGCCTGAGGACTTACGCCCAATCTCAACACTGCTCTCTAGAAGGACTGAAACTCACAGTATAAATAGACATGGAAATTACCCTAACAATTGGCACATACCATTATTTCAACAAACTTCGGGTCACTTCCTTTTGACCTGGAAGTTGCTAGATGTTTTAAACCCGGCAGATGCGGCAAACATTCCTTTGTAACAATCAACACAAGATGCTGGTAAGATGGACTTGATGCGTGATGCTTATGTTTTTAACTATTTATACATTTATGCATTTTAAACTAAATAAACAGGAATTATGACAAACGTCTGGTTTGGTTATTTTTAACAGAACATGCTATTTAAAGGTAAATGGTTATTAACAGCTTGAGGTGAAATGTTTGTATTGCTAGTTACCTTAATAAATCACTGTAGTGTTGGCCCAAACAAAACTACAGGAAGAGTATGATGCATGACATGGTTAACTGGTTTTTAAATCCATTTAGAGAATGACAAAAAAAACATAGGCATGACAAACAAACATACACAGGCATGAACTGCACTCAGTCTCTGATTGTTGTATTTGGTAGCGCACGCTACCGTGACGGTAGCTATGCGCCCCGTCACACACACCCCTCCTTAAGAAGGAGCGTCTAGGTCTATCATGACGTGATAAGGGCGCAATGACATTGTGAAGACCCGCAATGCGATGGGGCCGCAGCAAGGGCCCATGGTCCGACTCTAGGACGAACCTTTTAGGATGAGGTAGTACTTGAGAGTGTTAAAAGACCCACTTGATGGCGAGACCATTCAGAGTGCTCACTGAAGACCGCAGCAACCACACCTCCCCGGAGATGAAGGTACGACTGCAAGCTGTCCAATCACACCTGGTCTTCTGCCATGTCTGGGACTTGGCCAGTTGATGGGCCATAGAAAGCTGGTCCAGCTGTACACGCCTCTGGACGACATACCCAGCTCTGACGGGGAATGTGAAACAGTCATCTCACCTCCCAGCTCGAGTGAGAGTCGATCGTGTGAGTGCCTGCTGTACTTCTCGCTCAACCCTGCAGCCAGTCTGCGTCGCTGCTGGACCACTGCTCACATGCCTTTGAAGCTGCTGGAACTGGTGCTCCATGGCTTTCCATCTATGGACCCGACGACAGGATTGTGCCTCCATCCGATCTCGATGCAGCAGCTGAGACTTAACCACCGGCTTTGCAATAACCTCCAGCCACTCGGTCTGGTCTCCAACCACTAGATGGTAAGATCTGGATTATCCAGAGGATCCTGGCCTGGCCCCCAGTGCTGAACCATTTCCATGGGACGCTTTATCTCCACCTCTGTCCTCCATAATGTCTTGCTGAATGCTGCTCTTCGACACTGGCTACCCGGAAAACCGCTGCCAAATGTTGAGGGTAGATGTGGGAGTGCAATCTTGAGCTAGGTGGAACACTCAGAGGATGCAAGATGGGATATTTATTTTACCCAATTAAGGCCAAAATTATTAGCCTGGCAGTGCCATCCTGCGTACGTACGTTAAAATGAATTTTACCTCCGTACCAGTCTGGAATAGAGCGCCTACCTCTGTTCGTTCCGATGTCTCTTAACTTGCCTGAACACGTTCGTTATTCTCCCCCCTACTTTCGAATTACCTTTACAAAATTGGTACATGACATTAACATTCATGATCTTGAGGACTTATTGCCGCTACGATGTAAAAATAAATTGGAATTAGCAAGCGATCTGTTAAGCTGAATGCGGAAGTGAGAGCCAGGTGAGAGGATACGTCATATCCAAACGGAAACATGTTTCCATTGCATTGTTCCAGACTGTGACGGAGTCAACAGTCGGCTTATTAGTCAGGCTACAAAATTATGGCAAAAGATAGAGATAATAATTAACTGAAATAAAAAAAAAGAAAAAAAAAATACTTTCAATAAACCAAATCAAAATGACATGAGAGTTAAAACATTAGCAAATACAACATAACGCTGGTTACGTAGGTAACCGTGGTTCTACGACTGGTGGAAGACTGCCAGATGGCGTAGCCTAGACTGTGTGAAACCCCTTGCGCTTGTCGCATCTCTTTCCGAGAACTTGTACCAAAGTTGTCAACTTGTGACGTATGACGTGCCCCAAATGATAAAACAGTAGTATGCACGTCAACCATTGCCTGGAGCCTTTCTCGCCAGAACCAGAGTCTCGAGTGACTGGTATATCTGGCGGTCTTCCACCAGTCGTAGAACCATGGTTACCTGAGTAACCAGCGTTCTACTTCCTTGTTTCCAGACCGCCAGATGCCGTAGCCTAGACTGTGTGGAAGACTTCTCTCCAAGCTGTCATGAGGGCCCAGCTAATACATAGTAGCAAAGAAAACACAACAAGACGGTTATACTGTATCACTGACCTCACTTTATTAAAACAAGTCAGAATCAGTACAACTGTCAATTGAACAGCACCCAGGAAACTGGTGGGCATTGTAAGGCTTGCATGTCAAGAATGGAACAGCTGTTGTCCACAACTAAATAACTGGTGGTACAGTACTAAAGACAGCCTGCATGCGTGAATCCGATGCAACATTTATCCTGTAGAACCTGGAAAATGTGCATGCCGACGTCCAGGTTGCGGCCGAGCAAATATCCAACAAAGACAAAGACTACACATTTGCGTGGTGGATTCAAACGTTTAGCACCCTTCAGGAAGGTCACAATCACCTTATGCGCCCCAACAGAAAGCCCATCAATTGGAGCCCTGTAGGCCGACATTGTAGCCACATATCCCCTCAGGGTCGATGCGGAGCGACCAGCCTTCAATAGGCCCTGTAGAAATTCCAGAATGTTCTGTAAAGAAGTCGTCACTGGGTCAATACTGCATTCCGAACACCATGCTGAATAATATTTCCACCTACCGCTATAGAACAAACGTGTGGAAGGAGCACGGGCATTTTAAAAGAGTGTCCCTGACCCCCTGCGAACATTCAAGTATGTCGGATGACCCCCCATGGGCCAGACCCAGAGCTTCAGTCTCTGAGGGTGTCTGTGCCACAGACTGCCGCCCAACTGAGTCAGCAGGGTGGACCGGTCAGCAGGATTTTGAGAAGGTAAATACGTATACACGGTCTGGCGCTATCAGAAGCACAGGCTGGTTGGTTGTCCGTATGCGCTCGAGTGTCTGCCATATCAGTGGAAACGGGGGGAATACATATAGTCTCAGGTTCGGCCACTGGTGGGCCAACACTAGCCTGACATAGCCCGCCCATAATACGAATATTCATCCGTATCCATGGTCTGGGAACGGTCCTCTGGGGCGTGTTTACATCGGTAGAGAGTCTACCGGCCAGTAAGCGAAGCTGATTAGACGAGCTGTCCAATCGTTTCAAACCAGAAGTGAATGCCCTCCACTCCGCAGTATAATCGTGTCAGGTTAAAGAACCTCCAGACCATGAATACGGATGAACAGCAGTATTATGGTCGGGCTATGTCAGGCTAGGCCAACACATCCTGTCCCAGGGAACCAGGTTCGCCCTGCAGGGAGAACCACCTCGGGCAGTGGGTTGTGTCCTTGGTGGCAAACAGATCCACCTCTGCTCGTCCATAAGTATTCCAGATCATCTGAATTACCTCCGTGTTCAGACACCACTCTCCCAAGAGGGGTCCGCCCGGAGAGAGGGCGTCTGCTACATAATTCCTCTTCCCGGGCACATGTATGGCTCGCAGAGATAGCAGGTGTGCGTCCACCCACAGCCAAAGCTGCCGGGTAAGTTTGTTCAGCAAAGGGGACCTCGTCCCCCCCTGGTGGTTGATGTGGTATATTGTTGAGGTATTGTTCGACTGGATAAGGACATGTTTGTGTTCCAGCTGTCTTCTGAAGTGCTGTAGTGTCAGCCAGACAGCTCTCAGTTCCAGGTCATTTATGTGGCAGGACTGACCTGCCACACACCATGAATCCCCTGGTATCTCCACACTCCGCCCCAGCCGTACTGACTAGCATCGGTGGTGACTGTCTCCCTCCATGCTGGGGGTGGTCCCAGTGTGACCCCCCTCAACAGGAAAGGCATCAGGGCAATTCCACGAAAAAGTAAACCTCACCTTAAAACTTCAAGTCTCATATACAGGGACATACAAATTCTTTCAGAAAACTTCCAATACAAAAAAGTTTTGTCTCGATGTACATTATCATCTGAGCAAGTTTCGAAAGGATATCTATTTGATAATTTTCAGTTCATCAGTAAATCAGTTATTTTCTATCATTGTATTACTATTTCAGTCGTTACAGGTCAAAATCCACCATTCACACTTGTTTTGTAGGTTTTTTGAAGGTTTTTCCAGATGTCACATCCATAATGTCACGTCCATAACGCAATTTTTCCCACAATAACCCCAATGAAAACCAACTTATCTTCAATTTACATTTAAATCAAGTTGTTTTCTGTGTTCACTGAGGTGTCCTTTTTGGTATGAATGGAATAATATTTATGTTTCTCAGGAAATTTCACAGACTTCATAGCAAAAACTGTAATCTCCCATAAAAGCTTGTCCGTTTTTCGTCACGTCCATAACACAAATTGGAAGGCTCATATTCTTATGATGTAAATCATGATATAAATTTTTTGAGTTTGCCTGTATTCAGCCATGGAGTTTGCATAAGAATATGAACAAAATTGTGAAATACTGCTAGGTAGGCAGAGGTTATGTGGCATTTTGGATCAACAATGCACGAAAATGTCACGTCCATACCGGTGGAATTGCCCATCAGTGTCCACGGCTTAAGCAAGGCGATGCCCTTTGGAGTTACCGATACTAGCACACGCTTTTGAGTCTGTGCTGAGAGCCTCTTGGCATTCAGCCATGCTTGGAAGGGCCAGAGATACAGCCTCCCTAGTGAAAGAACGGGCGTGGCAGCAGCCAACATGCCTGCAAGACGCAGTAGCAAACCATAGCGGACGGCCCGGCTCGAACGCACTCGCCTGGCCAGCCCCAGTATGTTGCGAACTCTCCCCTGAGTCAAGCACGCTTGCAGGGTGATTGCGTTTAGGTGAATGCCTATGAAGTCGATGGTCTGAGTTGGTTCCAGAGTGCTCTTCTAGAAGTTCACCATCTAACCAAGAGCTGAAACATGTCTGAGTAGTGTCTGAGCATTCGCGACATTCGGGACTGAGCACAGAGCAGCCAGTCGTCCAAATAGGGAAGGATGCGGATACCCTGGTGGTGTAACGGAGACAGGGCCTCGCGCATGCACTGGGTAAAGACCCGGGGAGCCAGTGAAAGCCCAAACGGGAGCACTTTGAATTGGAACGAGCGACCTTCGAAGTGGAAACGAAGGAAGAGACGGTGCTGGGGATGAATAGGTATGTGAAAATACGCATCTTGTAGATCAACTGTTATGAACCAGTCTCCCGCCTCCCCCGAGTGGAGCACGTCCGAAGTACGCAGCATGCGAGGTAAGTGTTTAGATGGCGTAGGTCCAGTATTGGCCGGAGCCCACCATCCTTTTCGGGTACGACAAAGTAGGTGGAAAACATGCCCCGACGTGTCTGAGGGTCTATTTCTTCTATGCAATCTTTTTGTAAGAGGGACTGAATTTCTGATAGTAGGGCAGAACGCGTTTCTGGGCTTTACCTACGCGCGACACGTAGCCCTAAGTTTAAAGGGGGGCGGTGGCGAAATTGAAGACGATAACCATTTTTGAGGGTGTTTAGAACCCACAAATTTGGTGTTGTTGAACCCCGGTATTCCAGCTGCTGAGGAGTGAAGTGTCCTGCCGCCGGCTGCACACCATCAGTCTCGTGCCTGGGGGCGGTGTTGAGCTTTTTGGGGGCGGCTGTGAGCCGTCCTGGGAGTAAAGGTATGCGGCCTGCCACGTGTCCTCACGCTGGGTAAAGCCATGCTCCATCTGCCTCCTCTGAGGCTGCTGGAAGCCTGCCGACGTATGGCGGCCGTGGTACGGAGGGGTGCCACGAAAAGTAGGTGGTGGCAATGCCTGAGGTCGTCTGAAAGCAGCTCTCAGAGCGTGTCTCAGAAACAAGTTGCCGACGGTTTAGGGCTTGCCGAGCTTGGGTCCACCATGGAAGCCAACATTCTAGTGGACCGGTCCATCCTGCTGGTATTCGCGTCCTTCAGTTTCCTGGTGAACCGTAGCCTGTAAGTAACAGGCTTCTGGTACACCAGTGATTCGCTCTCCTCCTCCGTTTTCGAAATAACCGGGGCAGCACGACGAATCAGGATCGTAGGGAGGGATTTCAGTGGGTGTGACGTTTCTGTTTTGGTTCCCGACCTGGCGGCGCTTACGTGACGACACGTCCTACATCACAAAGCTTCAACGTGAGTGGTCGAAGTGTCATGTCATTCATATGAGGTTGCTCCAACCACGTGCAAGCATCTTTTGACTAAACCACGCCTGCGGAGAGGCGTGAAAGGGCAGTGTGCCAGTAGCCTGTTACTTACAGGCTACGGTTCACCAGGAAAGTCCTTCAGTGCTTCAGCAAACATCTTGACAAAGTCCTCACAATGAGGGACAAGAAGGTCATTGGCTTGGTGTGGGTAAGCGGCAAAGACGGTTTGTCTGCACCAGACTCTGAGAAAGTGGTTCATCTACCTGAGAACCAGGCTGAGACATATGCTGTGTGTGCATACTGAGGAGTATTTGCCTTATCTGTGCCTTATTGTGCTCTCTGTCAATTGGTCCATCCTGTTAGTCAGCTCCTGTGAACGTTTGGGTTTTTTTTACTTTCAGGGGAGCCTGTAAATTGGCTGGTCGTTTAGCTGCTGCAGGATGCCTGCCTGAACCCTCATGTGCAGGGGGAGCAGAGAGAAGACAGTCCTCTTTTCCGTCAATGCCAGCTAATCGTGCCTGTCGTTGTTGTATTGTAAGCAGGCTACAATGTGTGCATGGGTTGGTCATAGCCTCTCTGAGATGGCTAATTCCTAAGCAGCTAGGGCAGCGATCATGTGAGTCTTCCAACTCCATTGGATCGCACACAGTACAAACCAGGCCATACTTACCAATTGTACTGTTATACAACAATGATTGTTAACTCTAAGCTTGAGGTTAATGCTGCAGTGTAGCCTATCAGTGCTGGGGGCTGAGCACTTGTAACCAGAAAGAAAGCACCGGGGAGCGGGTGCTTTTAATTATTGTTTATTAGTAAATTGGTTTATTTTATTATTATTATTTTACTATGCTGCGCCGGGGGATGGGCACAGGTAGTGGTCGGCCCGTTATAGGAATTCAACACTGTTGCGCCGGGGGATGGGCGCAGGTGGTGGTCGGTCTGTTATAGGAATTCAACACTGCTGCGCCGGGGGCTGGGAGCTAGCATGCTATCGATTGTGTCAGACCGAAGGAAGGGTCCGTCACAACAAAACTTACCTATCGATGCCGAGCCGGGTATGGCTTCGGTTATGGTTAAGAAAAGTGAGTTGCGCCGGGGGCTGGGCGCTAACTCACGCTAGACAAGATTATGAGTGCTTAAGAACAGTGTTCCAATGCCAGGGTGTGGGCATCGAACTACCTAGCTGAATGCCAACCAATGCGTGCTAGACTGGTGTGTTGGGTCTGCACGATAACAGTAAAAACCCAGCTTTTCCAAAAAACTAGCTAATCTGATTATCCAAATCGCTGTAGTTGCGTCCAATGACAATTCTGTAAGGTAAACTGTGGAGCCAGCTGTTAAAAACTGCGTAAGATAGCTGTATCGCATCCACGTCTGAACTCGACAACGGCGAGAAAGCGAAAGGCAATGGTTGACGTGCGTACTACTGTTTTATCATTTGGGGCACGTCATACGTCACGAGTTGACAACTTTGGTATAAGTTTTCGGCAAGAGATGCGACAAGTGCAAGGGGTTTCACACAGTCTAGGCTACGCCATCTGGCGGTCTGGAGACAAGGAAGTAGAACAATAAAATCTGGCCTTAGACAAATCAGGCCTGTTGAGAGCCTGAGGACTTACGCCCAATCTCAACACTGCTCTCTAGAAGGACTGAAACTCACAATATGAATAGACATGGAAATTACCCTTACAATCGGCACATACCAATTAAACGAGAAGCAGGGGTGTTCCAAGTAAAAATACTTCAAAAAGCTTTTAACAGCCACATTTCTCTTCTAATAAACTACAAAAATAATACCAAACAGTATTTACGAACATTGCTACTCATTTGACATCAAAAAATATTATTTCAACAAACTTCGGTTACTTCCTGTTGACCTGGAAGTTGCTAGATGTTTTAAACCCGGCAGATGCGGCAAACATTCCCATATAACAATCAACTCTTGTCTTGTCTTAGATTTGTTGGGGTTTGGTCTTTTCTTTAAGAAGGCTATCAAAACCTTATATGACAGTAATAGTTCAGTGAAATTACCAGGTGGTACCACTCACAGATTTAGCATATCCAGAGGCATAAAACAAGGTGACCCTGCTGCACCATTTTTATTTATTTTAGTTATGTAAATTTTGACCATACATTTATTTAACAACCCTTTTCATGGTATTAATATCGCTGGTAAAGAAATTAAATGTTGCCAATAGACTTGTTTCACACCTGAACATTCCGACATTCCATGGTAGTAAACTGAACATTCTATCATTGAAATGCATTGGATTTATGCCTCTTTCTGACTTGAAAAAAATGGGTAATAACATTTCAAACATGTTTAAATTCACTTTCCTTCAAATAATACACATTTGAAGCACACAAATTGGGAGGTCCCTAATAGATTGAAGCTTCATGCACATAAATGTAAAACCACTTTTATCTACTCGGGACCTCCAAATTTGCGCGCTTCAAATGTGTATTATTTGAAAGAAAGTGAATTTAGACTTATTTTAAATATTATTACCCATTTTTTTCAAGTCAGAAAGAGGCATAAATCCAATGCATTTCAATGGTAGAATGTTCAGTTTACTACCATGGAATGCTTTTAGAACCTCGGAATGTTGAGGTGTGAAACAAGTCTATTAGCTGATGACACAGCTATATTTCTTAAAAGGATCCCCGGCTACTTTGGCATGTTAACGTTATAAGATTAGTAACGACGTCAATTTTAATTTACGTTACCCCAAAACATTAAAAATACGACTGTTTTAAAGAAAATGTTTATTAGAACCTGGAAATCATTTCTTTGGTAAAGTTCTATTACGGTTACGCCTCAATGACTTACGGGTAAATCGTGACATCAAATGGTTGTCCAGCAAAATTCTATGGCTTTACAGGACCAGTTTAGGACGTTATTGCAAAGTAAAATACCTCTTCTGTTAAGTTTGCCGTTTAAACCAACGCCACCATGATTTAAGGGAACAACGCGGAAGACAGTACACGGTGTTGGAAGATGATCGGAGAGGTGAGGATACGATAGAGGATCAATATTTACGTTGTCCATGTGTAGCCCCAGCTTGACCGAAAGCAGTGCAACCATTTGTCGTCACGTTTTACCCATAAGTCATTGAGGCGTAACAACAATGGAACTTTACTAGAGAAATGAATTTCAGCTTCTAATAAACATTTTCTTTAAAACCGTCGTATTTTTAATGTTTTTGAATAACGTCAATTAAAGTTGACGCCAATGCTAGTCTTATAACGCTAACATGCCCAACTAGCCGGGGATCCTTTTAAGGATGAAATGCAGGTTAAAAATGTCATTAATTGCATCAAAGAATTCTCTAATATATCAGGTTTGCACTTAAATATCAAAAAATGTGTTCTCTTCCCATTAAAAGATAATTATTCTGTTACTGAACTTGAAGGCATTCCTGTATCAGATAAGGTCACCTATCTAGGTATTGACATTCGTAAAGATCAGACAGAGAGAGTTAACTGCAATTTTCAACCTCTCGTCCCTAAAATTAAAAAAATGGTTTAATTCATGGCTAATGAGAGACCTTTCTATTAAAGGACATATTCTACTTTCTAAAACAGAAGGTTTGTCTCGTTTAGTTTATCCTGCTAGAGTTCTTGATACCCCAAAATCATTCATTAAAGAAGTGGACTCCTCCTTGTTTAACTTTATCTGGAAAAATAAGCCCCATTATCTCAACAGACAAATATTATGTAACCCTTATGACCGTGGTGGTCTAAATGCATTAGATTTTCACTCCTCCAATATAATGTTCAAAATAAACTGTGTGAAAGACTATATAAAAAACAAGAACAAGATCTGGTATCTTATTCCAAACTTGTTCATAAACAAGTCCTCCTATGTTGGCTTTTGACCTACAAACACAACTTCTCACCTCACAAACAGATGATTTGGAACAACAACCTCATCACGTTTAACAAGAAATCTATCTTTTTTGAAAACTGGGTTTGTTATAACATCCTGTTTATTTCTCAGTTAATTAATAATCAAGGTTTTTTACTTACACTGAATTTCTAAATAAATTTGCTGTCCCAATACAGCCTTTAGAGTACAATATTGTTTTTGACGCCATTCCTAATGGTTTTATTAGAATAATATCTCAAGCACCCTGTGAACAGCCCATTACACACATTTATGGTAATATATTTCTTAATGGTGTACACATTAGAGATAGAAAATGTAATAACAAATGGCTGAGACAAATAATACAGGCACCTGTTACTCCAAGATGTAAAAGTTATTGGAATGGTTTTTTTTGATGAAATTGATTGGGATAAGGTTTGGCTTGGCTTTAGTGATTACTGCATAATAAAGTCATGGAAGTTTCTTTTAAAATATTACATTTGATTTACCCCACTAACACACTTTTACAAAGATTTAAAATTGATCTGTCAGATTTATGTGTTTTTTGTGGTACCACATCTGAGTCAGTTTGTCATTTATTTTATGAGTGTTTTTTCTCAAGACTTTTTTGGATTGAGGTTGAGCGTCTGTGTTGTGAGGTATTGTCATATTTCATTTATGAAAGATATTTTACTTGTCTTTCAAAGGGATGATTTGTGTGATTCTTATATGTTCATTGCGAACCTTCTTATTCTTTTGGGTAAATACCATATACATAAATGCAAATGGAGTAAAAGGAAACCATCATTTATTGCCTTCAGTAATGAGATGAAATGCTATCTGAACTGTCTCCAAGGACTAAACAGCCGCAAAGCGGTAAGGACAATTGCTTTAATGTCAACCTATCATTTTATTTCCTCTTTAATTTAATATTTGTAATGTAACCCCTCTTTCCAATGTATTTGACAATGTGTGTTATGCAAAAAAAAACAAAAAAAAAACAAACAAAAAAAAAAACAAACAAAAAAAAAACAATCAACACAAGATGCTGGTAAGATGGACTTGATACGTGATGCTTATGTTTTTAACTATTTATACATTTATGCATTTTAAAGGAAAATACCGGAGTGAATTCTACTGCCCTACAAAGTCAAAGTGCAACTAGGCCTACAGATTTTGTCAAAATTGAGTTAAGACTAGAAATGGGCTTTGTTACATTGGCTCTGTCTTGTGACAAAATATCCCAGTCCAATTATACTCCATTTTAGAGAAACAGGGGTGTCAAATTTGCAGTAACTACAAAAATCAAGTGAATACAAAATCAAAACGCAGTAACTGTGAAGTTACTGCTGTTTGACTTGGTAAGAACAGTAAGAAATTGTCAGTTACTGCACTTTGACTTTGTTGACCCTCTGGTTGCTAGGTTACGCCTACTGTTGGCTAGTTGCTAGTTGTTAGCAATTTAGCTACCCAATTAAACACTGAAAACATTAGCCTAAGCCATATTTTCACTTGTTAATGTCTTAAATACTATCTATTGACTACAAGATGTCTATTTTGTTCTGAAAAATACAGCAAGTGACTTATATTTGAATTTATTTAGAAAATACTGCTGTCTGTAGCTGCAACACCATTCTGCTGGTGTAAGCTGATCCAAAGACAAAACGCAGTATCTGCATTTCTTGGTGAATTTTGCCTCCTAACACAGATAAATGTTAATAAATGTAAAAAAGTTAATATTCACAAAAAATCCATACTTAGTAGGCATTGAATGAATGATGAACCAGTCCTCTATCTACACCATATTTTGCAGGACACTATGTAAACTTTAAAGGCATTTTTCTCAGTTTCACTGTCTTCGTAGTTACTGCACTTTGACTTTGTAGGGCAATGATAGTCCTGTTGAAAGAGCTTGCTAAATGCGCTAGTTAGCGAGTGGAACAAAATAATTTGGTACAGCACTAGACCGAACGCAGAAGCGAACAGGCACTTTACACTGAATCAATGGGACCTGACTGTTGGAAACCGAAAGTAAGATCTGAGGTTACATTGACTCAATGTAATGTGTTTCGCGTTCGAAATTCTTTCATTTCATGCGAAATATATTGCTGTTAGCAGGGTGCGATTTATG
Source organism: Sardinella longiceps (assembly GCA_027497455.2). Classification (NCBI taxonomy): domain Eukaryota; kingdom Metazoa; phylum Chordata; class Actinopteri; order Clupeiformes; family Clupeidae; genus Sardinella; species Sardinella longiceps. The sequence continues at coordinate 22,050,714 of JAODXP020000029.1, forward strand.
AAAAAATCAGAGGGGGGGATGATTCTGAAACGGCATTGCGTTGGTGACGTCATTACTAGACACAAAAAAAAAAGAAAAATTCTGCTATTAGCATCTGGGTTACAGCGAAGTGTCTGATGCCTCCTGAAGTTGGGTAGGCCCTACTGCAGTTCCTGTGACTGCTGCGTGTAGACCGCAACATTTTTCACAAAACTTAGAAACTCTCTCGTTCAGACTTTACTCTCCTGCTTTGCCCTACAAAGCAAAAAGGCAGTAACTGCATTTTTTGGCGAAAATGAGTTATTGTGGTTTTTGTAACATTCAAAGCATTCTTTGTCATGTAACAAAACATCTCATCTCAAATGTATGTCGTTTTGGAGAAAATTGGTGGGTGTTTGTACAGTAACTACAAAAACTACTAGTAAAGCAAAAGGCAGTAAACGCCATTACTGTAGGCTATTCTTGCCTTGTAGCGTGTCAGTTACTGTCATTCTGTGTTGTCACGTAATAATAACACTGTTGCCACAGCGAAGTTACTGTTGCCATAGAGAACACAGAAGTGTCCAGATTTCGGACGCTCGCGGGACTCTTTTGACGCTGCAATTTTACCAGAGAGACTGCAGTAATACTCCTAGACCAGGGCTATTCAATTGGCGGCCTGCGGGCCACATCCGGCCCGCACGCGGCCCAGATGCGGCCCGGACACGACTCAGATGCGGCCAAGGTGATTCATCACCTTTAAAACTAAAATATCGTCATCAGTCTCCAAAGCTTAATATATACCTTATAATTTGCAGAATATTAATAAATAGATAATATGTCCCCAAACTACGTCAATTTCAGTGACATTAATACATTTGGAAATATTTTTTTTAAGGTTTATTCATTCTCTTTGGCGATTCTAAGCAGGTACATGTAATTCCGGTTTTGGCCACCAGGGGATTTTGGCGCTGTTGCGCAGCCTTTTTATTTATTTTTCAAGCCGGTTCGGTCTATTGATGCCATGGTCTCTTATGACTATTAGAGTCCTTGCGTGTTTACATGTTATTTTAAATTTTTCTTTTAGCATACCTGTTGGAGTGCAAAATAAGTTGTGTTATAGGACATTTAGGGATGAATAATTCACTTAAAAACAAAGTTATGGTATTAAAATATTCTGTTCTGGTAATTTAAAAATGTAAATAAATACTTTGTAGCTATTGTTAACATGCAAAGTTGTTAAAACAAAGCAAATATGCAATTTTAATCAATGTGTTGCGATTTGATTATTTGAAAATAGTGACCGCGAAAAGCTTGCGGCCCCGCTCAAGTTCTTGGATTCTCAATGTGGCCCCCTTGGAAAACTAATTGAATAGCCCTGGTTTAGCCTGTGGTTAGCCAAGCAGCCAAGTAGAATGATATGAATAGTGAGCCACACAAAACGTAACCTCATCACTTTTTCAACTCCTTCAACACAACAATGTAACCCCAATCAAACTTCTGCAACTCCAAGTCGTGCGCATTTTTTTCCATCCCATTTCAGACATGCAAAAAGAAAAAAATAGCCTCTTACCTTAAGTTCGAATAGACCAAATCAAAATGCTTACTGTATTTTCATCATTTGCCATTTAGTGTGCTCTTACGCCCTCTAGAGACATCAAAAGAACATTTTTTAGACATAATTTACACCTGAGCGCAAATATTTGTTCAGTCTACTCACAATGGCTTGTACTGTAGGCCCACTTATAGTGTCTTTGGTTTCATCTAATTGAAAACGCATGTTTAAAGGAAGCAAATGTATTTATTATTTAATACAGGTATTTATTTATTTTTCTTATTGTGTTGGCCTAATGAAAGCAGTAGCCTATTTTAGTCAAAGGCCTAATTAATGTACGGAAGGTTCTTTTTAATAAAATAACTTCATACATAAGTAGACCCTATATGCACATCCGCTTTCATATAGGTCCATGTTGTATTACAGTTTTTCTCGATAGGTTTTGTACATTTCTCGAATCTTACTCGCAATTTGCAAAACATCAAGTACATTCTCAAAACAGGTTGAACAAATGGCAGAACACCGTGGATGACCTGCAAAACCAAGTCTCTTGCTCAAAATCCTTAGTTAGTCTCTCAAAAGCAAGTTTATGTGTCAATGAACGTGACAGTGCCATCAGAATGGTTAGTCATTGTGTCATAGTGTATGGACAAGATAGTCAAATTGATTTGTCATGTTGGGCCTTAAGGACCTAGGGCCTACATTTTTGGGGGGAGTGAGACAGTTTCATGTATTCGGTGACAAAGCTTTTTGAGTAACATGACAAAAGCAACTGATAATGTATGAAAAAAACTGAGAATTGTACACAACCATTTGCATGGTGGACGAAAGCATTTGCTATTTGCTGAAAACACTGAGAAACTGATTTTATGATGTGCACGGGTAACACCAGGAAGTGAGAATTGAACAAACACTTTTGAGAATTTCGATTCTGTTGTGAGAAATGTACAAAACCTATCGAGAAAAACTGTAAATCATATGAATGATTATTGTTTTTTCTTCATTTATAGAAATAGTGTTTTTTTATTAACTCCTCAAAAATGGACTAGTAACTACAGTTACGTTTATTATCTTGGCAAGTCTTGCTTTGCATGCATACCAATAACTTTTAAGTTTTTGTCATTCCAGCTGCACAGGGTATTCCACCAAAGAGGAGGCGAGACTGCATGGAAGAAACATGGGTGATCCCAGACACTTTGTTGGACACCAGCTTGTTGGACACCAGCTTGGAAAGCTTCGACCTGTCTGATGATGACATTGACTCTTACTACGTCCCAACCCCATCCTCTTCCCCGACACAAACTGAAGTGGAACCCATACAGACTGAACTGGAACCAACTTCAAGCCATTCCCCGACTGAACTGGAACCAAACCCAAGCCATTCCCCAACTGAAGTGGAACTGACACAGACTGAAGTGGAACCAACTAAGGAGGAAAGGCCGCAGCCACGTCCACCAATGAGGGGCCCATGTGGTGCCCAGTGTCGTAAGAAGTGCACTGACCACATCTCAGATGACAGGCGGAAGGAGATATGGAGGCAGTATTGGGACATGACATATACAGAGCGGCGAACCTGGATGTTCCACTCAGTCACCTCACTGGAGACGAAGAGAGTTTGTACTGCAGGGAGTCGACGTGGCCGGACGTTCAGCTACAGGCTACAAGACCAGAGAGGAGAGCCAAGACGGGTCTGCAAGATGTTCTTCCTGTCAACGCTGGGATACCACCCAAAAAATGACAGTCTTGTTATGACCATGATGGGCAAAACAAGCAGCAAGCCACTCGCTCCACCTCAGGACCAGAGAGGAAGGCAGGCCGCTGCAAATAAAATCGATGCAAAGAAATTACTGGACCATATAGAGTCTTTCCACCCTACAGTAAGCCACTATAGACGTGAACATGCCCCACATCGACGGTACCTCCCTAGTGACATCACTATGAAAATGATGCATGCTGATTATGTGGAGAAAGGGAACGCCTGTTCGTATGAGGTGTACAGGAAGGCTGTCAGGGAGAAAAAAATCAGTTTTGCAAAACTCGGAGAGGAGGAGTGTGAGACTTGCTTAAAACATGGCGAACATGAAAAAGCCCACACGGAGGAGATGGTGGATTGCCCAGAATGTCAAAGTTGGCAAAAACACAAGCAGTCTGCCCTGCAGAGTCGTTTGAGCTACAAGGAGGATGCAGAGACCAGCTGGCCCAACGGCACCTCAGTCCGGAGTGCAGACCTCCAAAAAGTCATCATGCTACCACGTATGCCTGGAGTCAAGTCGTGTGTTTTTACGCGACGTGTTGTGGCATTCCACGAGACATTTGCCTCTGTGGGGAAGGGGAAGGGGAAGAAGAACACCATCTCTGTCTTGTGGCATGAGGGAATAGCGGGGCGAAGCGCTGCAGAAATCACCTCTGCATACCATGCTGCATATTAAATGATTGTCATTTTTTTTATGTATCCTGAGTATTCACTTCATTAATCACTTTTGTGTATTAGGTTCTCAAGGTCCGGGAAACCCTTGGAGTCCGTGGTGCATTGACAGGGGGTCCGTGAAAAAGTATTTTGTGTAGGCTATGACATTTTAACAATGTCCATTTGGGCCCCTGCCCAAATAGTTTGTGAATCTCTGTATTAGATCACTGAAACAGATATAATCATTAACATGGTAAATCAACTTGAACAACTTTGACGATTAACTTATATTTCAGTGCATCCAGGTTAATACTAGTGTATATTATGTATTGCAGATAATGCAGATTTAAGAATAATGAACACTAATTTACTAAGAATACACACTAAATACACTCCCATAATTGGGTCATGTAAAAATATGAACACTGCTCATTTGGCCCTTGATGCAGCTTGGAAATATGATATACTTTTGAGATGTGATGAACACCAGAAACATTTCTGAGTGAACTGTAAACACCTTAAAGGGTTTAATTACATTAGCTGTGGCATCCCTGTCTTGCAGGAAGCAAGTGGTTGCAATCAGTAACAACTCAAATACAACAAAACCATAGCTATGACAAAAAAGGTTTTTGAAGAATATTAAGTTACTGCCTTCTTACTTGGTATGGAACTTTCGAAAGTAGGAGTAATACAAAGCAAAAATACAGTAACTGTAAAAAGGGGGTAAAATAAAAAAAATATTAAAATTACTGATATCTGCAAAGAATAAGGTTATAAGGAGTAACAATACTGCCTCATGTCCAATAATCTACCTACAACTACTTGGGCTGGACAACAAGATAACTTTAAGGTCATTTTTCTCAGTTTGGTGCTCTGTGCAGTTACTGCCTTTTTGTTTGTTGGTCATTTTCCACTACTGGCTGAATGACCTAAAATAAATTGTCATCCCCCGCGATTCAGAAGGATATTTTGCGTTTACGTTGACAGTACACGCATTTCATATCAAACTTAAATTATGCTTATGACAAACAGTTGGTTTTCCTTTGCACAAAGTTGTTCAAGCAATGTGATAACATCATGAAGTTTCCTTTCATTTTCCAAGCTTTGAGTAACTGGAATGGTGGGCAGGAATGCTGTCCAATGTGTGCCTGAAGCATGAAGGGGAAACTAATATCACCCTATATCCCATACATTTTCTGAAAGCAAACACCCTCAAGATATTATACCGCATGGTATGATTTGACAAGTATGCATAAATAAATATCACTTGTGATTTTAGTTTGGCATTCGCCAGGCTACATATGCCCAGGATTTCACCCCAACTTTTTTTTTTCACATCCCACCCCCACCTTATTTAAAAGCTTATGCCTATTTTTGTGGCACCCCTAAATCTCAATGAAATTTCTCAAAACTTTGCAAAAGTAATTTTTCTATCAATTGGAACAAAATGCAAGTTAAATTTCCCATTCAAATTTGATGCACCCTAATATATATATTAGGGTGCATCAAATATATATATATGTTTTTATTTAGCTGACATTGGTATTTTCCAATACCACCACATGATTTATCTTTTGTTGTTTAAGGAGTGGAATTTACTTGCTGCAGCCAGTGCATACGTGTACACATCATAGCTGGTGTGTATTCTGTGGTTTTTGAGTGCATGGGGACAATTATCGGGCGTTTTGGTTTAATGCTTGCATGTGTGCACACAAGACACAGCGGGCCTCAGGTGTCTATATACTGTATGCTTATGCGTGGTCTAATAGCAGGTAAATTCCAGCCTTAATACATAGCCTACTGTAGGTTTTGTGTAATGGCAACCCATCCAGAACTTTCTGCTCTGCAAACTTTGAATTAATGTGTACAAAAGATAATTCTTGTAAAGACGTATCTTAATGACATGTCTAAGAGTAGATATAAAAGGGTAATATGACCTTCCCTGACTCAAGTATTGACTTTAAAGTTGTCTCAGTCAATGCAATTGACTTTCATTCAATGACCGCGTTCAGCCACAACACTGCGTTAGCTTGCATTTTCTCATTCATTGCAACAAGATCACACGAGTCGCAAACATGTCACACACCAACCTGCATGGGGGGACAATTTCTGAGAAAAACCGGAGAACTATTTCTCACGGCACTGGTAAGGCCTAGCCTACTAAGAAAGCGTATAGCCAGAGACACTTATATAGAATTGTTTGAAAATTTACGTGTTGACGTAATAGAAAAAAACATAAACGTGCATACCAAATAAGGGTTTCCTGCCTCTGACCACGCCCCACGCGTAAAGGCATAAATACGACTACGTTCAGAGTTCACTTCCGCTTTACTTCTACTGTCGGAGTGTCTCCGGAGACACCAAGTGTCTCCGGAGACACTTATATAGGAGGACTTTGGTATAGCCTACTACAGGAAGCGTAGCAAGAAATGCATTTGTGGTCTAGTAGCAGCGTCCAATTAAATTCAGAAACGGTGTTAGCCTAGGGCCTACATCACATCAAGGCAATCGGACCAAAACCAAACACAAGAGTAGCTTGTCAACACACGCTAGAGCTACTACCACCACCATCCATCCCGTCTACTGCAGCGCGACGATAATTACTGCTTTGAAAGGAAGAAGTTTGCGCAGCAGGTAAGATCATTTTTTATCTTGACATTCCTTCAGAGTGTTGAAGCGCAGTAGCTTAAGTATTGTTGTCAGCTAGAGTTGTTCAACAGTAGTAAAAGCCTATAGTAGCCTATTATATTTCAACACTCATCACATATAACGTTAGCAGGCAGTCGACTTGGGACAAAATCCACTGACGCACAACGGCGTCAACTCTATTGCCGAAAAGTTTCAAAAGCACTGACGAGCATTGTGTTTTTGGAGCTGAGAGATATAATGCAAATAGATAACTTCGTTTCATTCACTTACAACTCCACAAACAAGGAACAATCGCTTTGCTATGCATTTGGTTTGAGCCGTCTTTCCCTTCATATCACAGGCTGGATATCTGTCAAAGCCAGTTCACATAATAGGCGTGTTTGAGATGTAAAGCCGCCTACAGCCGCCTGCAGCCGGCTGCAGCCAAGCGATGCATTGTGGTTAGACGCGGTGTCCGACTTCCGGCTGACTTCACCAAGCTTGTGAATGCGTCACCAAAATACGCCCACAGCACGTCACTCAAAACTCGCGGTAACAAGGCGGCTGCAGCCGAAACCCGCATCTCCTTTTCTCGGCTTCAAGAGGATGCATCCCACCCCCATGACGTAACTCATTATTCCGATTGGTTTGAAACTCCTCATGACAAATATGACACCAACCACGTTGTACTCACTGAAAATGGGCTTATTTGAATGAGCTGCTGCTAAGCAGTATGCAAGTTTTGCCCAATGAAATAGCCTTATTGCTCTCCAGCATGGCTTGGTTTGCCATCTCAAATAAGCATTTCATACCACATTACTATTTTTAACAAAACACCTTCAAACACAACCCTGTTCCTCTTGCATTGCAACAATAATTTATTAAGCAACATTATATGATTTATTTCGCCAGTTATCACGTTCATTTTAATGGTGAAATGAGGGGATTCAAGCTGTTTTCAGTGCAAACAAACTTCCGCGATATCTCCCGACATCACGTCCATGTTCACGTGTTGTATGGCTTCAGCCAGCTGCAGCTGTGTTGTCCACCTTGTCCCCCATGCTTTTCCACTCCCACCGACGTATTTCCGTAGATCTCGCTGGTTCTGGCTACAGCCTCTAGCTGTACCGACTCTGAACACGAACGAGCTTATTCACAGGTAGGTAGCCTGACACGTCATAAGAATGTATAGTCCGAAGACCACTGATAGACTGTACGGGGCGGGTGATTGCGTTGTCTTTCAAACTGCCTCTCCACGTAATAGGCTAGCGCTCCGGCCAGTGGTACCAGCTGGTATATCAAACTTTTCCCGTAGCCCGTCGGTAACTTTCCTGGTGAACCGTAGCCTGTAAGTAACAGGCTTCTGGCACACTGCCCTTTCACGCCTCTCCGCAGGCGTGGTTTAGTCAAAAGATGCTTGCACGTGGTTGGAGCAACCTCATATGAATGACATGACACTTCGACCACTCACGTTGAAGCTTTGTGACGTTGGACGTATCGTCACATAAGCGCCGCCAGGTCGGGAACCAAAACGGAAACGTCATACCCACTGAAATCCCTCCCTACGATCCTGATTCGTCGTGCTGCCCCGGTTATTTCGAAAACGAAGGAGGAGAGCGAATCACTGGTGTACCAGAAGCCTGTTACTTACAGGCTACGGTTCACCAGGAAAGTCGGTAACACGGCAAAGACATCTTTTTCAGAACGAAAAACTTCAGTGCACTTTCTTGTTTCACTTTCAAAGAAAATGACAAGTGCAATTCGTCCAAAACTAAAGCCAAAGACGATTCCGCTCTGGTTTGAGCAGGGCTGTCGTCATCGTACAAAGCCCGCCTTACGATTTCCTGTACACATACCGCGCTGTGATTGGTTATCCGCCTCCAGAGGAAGGCTAAAACGGGTTTCTATCAGTGGCCTCTAGTCTAGACGTACCTTTGTGCAAATTCAAATTTGCTACCACTAGGGGTACGTCTAGAGTCTAGGCTAACAGGTAGGCCTAATCGTGGGGAAACTCGGCAGTGGATCTGCGAGCGCAAGTCGCCTCTCTCCGACACGATTTATGGCAGTCGTGGTGGGCTTGACGCACCCAAGGCTCTGTCTGTGCAAAGTCTTGTAGTTTGAACACGGTCGCAGATCAGCCTCGCGCCCGACTGAGACTCAATACTAAAAATCCGAGTCGCCAAATGTGAACACATGGATAGCTCACAAACGTGTAGTGTTTTGTCGTGGTGGCGTGGCTATATCGGGTAATCTGAACTCGGTATAAAGGAGTGAAGGTCTCACTGCCAGCCTCGCTCTGCAGTCCTGAAGACTCGGCTTCCCGTGCGCGCACACTCCACATTGACGTGAACGGGAGAGGCTAGAAAGACCACAGATTCCTAGAAAGGGGAGAGGAAAACCGAGTCAAGATGTAGGTCTAACATAGCTTGTGAGTAAGAAGTTACGACAATGGACAGTATAATGCATATTTGTATGGACAAACTTGGGTAATTAGTCATTTCTCTGTGTTGCTACTACCCTTTGGAACAAGTTGCCTGGCTTACTTAAATCAGTTAGAAATTTAGGCAGTTTCAGGTCTTGAAAAATGACTTTTGTCTCCTGCATTTTTTTTCTTGTATAGAAAAAAAAAAACACTTCAGAGGTTACAACAAAGCTAGGAAGTCCGTAGTGAGTAGCAGTCCGTAGGAGTCCGTATGCTATGGTTGAGTGCCTCCATGGCGTGCACCTGGCTTTTGATCACAGCAACTATCCCTTTAGATAATAATCAGTAATGCACTAACATTCAATTAACATCCCAACGGGTCTTATTCCTCCCTCTATCCCCTCCACGCGGTTATACGTGGTTGTCCATTCACATCAACATAATCTAGCGAGAGAGCCACACTTTATGTCTTTGCTTATTGTGGTCTCCCCTTTTCCAACCTTTTGCTCATTTGCAGTGACTGGTAACTTGCCCCGTCTTGGTTACCGCTCTGTAGCTATCCGGCACTTCTATCAAAACAAAACAGAGGGCGGGGCATTGACTCCATAGACTTCCATTGTAAAGCCGTCAATCAAAACCAAACAACAACGTCAAACTATGTCAAATTAATTTTAAAAGTATCCATTTCAAATTTAGAATTCCCCAAATAACTGTGTTAGATGACATATGAAATTCAAAATGCAATAAAACGCTTAGTTTGGACATATTAATTACATTGAAAACATCCTGGATATCCCCATTGGCAACATTTATAAACCTTTAAAATGCACAGGGACTTATGATTTGAAAATTTTCACTTCAGGGCTACAGATCTCACCCCAAATGAGCGAAATATAAAATTTGAGCCCAAAAAAACGATCAGTTTACCCGCAAGGCACTTTAGAAAAACGTGAAAAATGTGCATATTCTATGAGACTGAGCTCTTAACCCAGAACAGATGACCACGCGATGGCGCCAAAGGACCATGAACGTCACAGATACGTCACACACGTGACCATAAACGTCACAGATACGTGGTCCTTTGGCGCCATCGCGTGGTAACGTGTTCTGGGTTAAGAGCTCAGTCTCATAAATATGCACATTTTTTCACGTTTTTCTGAAGTGCCTTGCGTAGTCCAGGCAAAGTAGCCCATTTTGGGGCCAAAAACAGGAGTAATTGTAAAATAATTTTTTTCAGCTTAGATAATTTCTTTAAGGGGTCCAGAACAACATACTAAAAGCCCTAAGAAATCCTAGTTGAGGAAATATGTTAAATTCTCATTAAACCGATTACCAATAGGTCTGAAGAGGGCTATTTTTTTCCTTTAGTCCTATCGAAATAAAACTTTATACAATGAAAGTACTCATGAAAAGTAGCATTTTTTGTATTACAAGTTTTTCTGAAAAATTATTTTAATATGCAAATGGTCTATACACTAATCAAATTAGCCCCGAATACACCCATATACATGGATAGTGATGAGATGAAGAAGGTGGGACCTGTCTCAATTCATTTTATGTGACACCCTGTGAATGTAAGCTTTCAGAAAAGGTATAGCATAAGGGGTTGATCAGTTTTCTCTTAACACCAAAGGTCCAAATGCATTGCCTATACACCAAAATCACCAATGCCAGCTGATCTATGAATGGGTATCAATGGGAGGAGGGGTGTGGAACCTATCTAAATTTATGTTTACTGAGATCCTGAAGCCCTCTGCTTTCAAAAAACATATTACTTTTCAAGGTGAATTACTTTGTAATGCATTCCATAGGCACTTTTGTTCAAGAAATGTACATATTTTTTCATTTCCCCCAATAATAGGCATAAGCTTTAAAATAAGGAGGTGGGTGGGATGTGAGGGAAAAAAATGGGTGAAATCCTGGGCATATAAGCTTTCAGAAAATATATGGTTTATGGGGTCTAATATGTTTTCCCTACACACCGCTGGCCTAAATGTCACCAAAAATTGCCCATTTTGAAAATGCCAAATTTCTTAATTTTGGGATATATTGTAATGTGGAGGGTGGGGCATACCTCAATGTCAAACCATACCATGTTATATAATATGCTGAGGGTGTTTGCTTTCAGAAAATGTATGGGATATATGGTGAAAGGAGTTTCCCCTTCATGCTTCAGGCCAAAATGTACTAGTAGTGTGCATTTTCCTCCAAAATCCACCCGAATCCCATTGATTTCAATGGGAAATTTACTTTCCTCTACTATTTTTACATTTCCTCAACTAGGATTTCTTAGGACTTTTAGTATGTTGTTCTGGACATCTCATAGAAATGATCCAAGCTGAAAAAAATTCTTTTACAATTAGTCCTGCGAAAAATGCTACTTTGCCTGGACTATGCGGGTAAACTGGTCGTTTTTTTGGGCTCAGGTTTTATATTTCGCTCATTTGGGGTGAGATCTGTAGCCCTGAAGTGAAATTTTTCAAATCATAAGTCCCTGTACATTTTAAAGGTTTATAAATGTTGCCAATGGGGATATATGTCCAAACTAATCGTTTGATTGCATTTTGAATTTCATATGTCATCTAACACAATTATTTGGGGAATTCTAAAATTGAAATGCATACTTTTAAAATTAATTTGACATAGTTTGACGTTGTTGTTTGGTTTTTGAACTTGAACTTGAACTTTGATTGACGGCTTTACAATGGAAGTCTATGGAGTCAATGCTCCGCCCGCAATGCCCCGCCCTCTGTTTTTGTTTTGATACAAGTGCCGGATAGCTACAGAGCGGTGTCTTGGTCGGTGGTGAAGGATCTCATTCTCTCACTTTTCTCTCCTTAGGCATGACTATTGAAGCCAAATAGACATGAGACAAGTTTCCATTCAGTTGAGGGGAAGACGGCCTCTTGAGGGGAGGCAATGAGCGGACCGCTGTCGGTACTGGTTCTCAACACTGTGATTGTCACTGTTTTCCCCGCCATGAGTCATATCTGTGGACCTGCAATGTACAGAGTGGGGCAGGAATGCTGTCCAATGTGTGCCCCTGGTGAGTAGCCACTCTGAGTATTTCTTTGTTTAAGTTACTCAACTCTTGTCATACCCCAAGACATAACCTGGACAGTAGACTTGCCGTTTCTGCTCCTCTGTGTAACGGTTATTTGTGTGTTGCCTATAATTTGTGTACTTGCTTCATGTGACCTTTTTCTAGGCTCTTGTGTGCATCGAAATTGTACAGAATACTTCAGCACATTGTGTGTTGCGTGTCCACCCTCTACGTACACTGATGGGCCCAATGCACGTTTGTCATGTAGCGCCTGCGGAACTTGCCACTACAGTAAGTCACAAGGCAAAATAGCATTTTTTGGCAGACTAATTGTAAAACAAATTTTTCAGCTTGGATCATTTCTATGAGATGTCCAGAACAACAAACTAAAAGTCCTAAGAAATTCTAGTTGAGGAAATGTAAAAATAGTGGAGGAAAGGAAATTTCCCATTGAAATGAATGGGATTCGGGTGGATTTAGGAGGAAAATGTACACTACTAGCACATTTTGGCCTGAAGCATGAAGGGGAAACTAATATCACCCTATATCCCATACATTTTCTGAAAGCAAACACCCTCAAGATATTATACAGCATGAGATGATTTGACAAGTATGCCCCCCGCCCCCTCCTCGTTACAATAAATCCCAAAATTAAGAAATTTGGCATTTGCAAAATAGGAAATTTTTGGTGACATTTAGGCCAGTGGCATCTAAGGAAACGTATTAGACCCCATAAACCATATATTTTCTGAAAGCTTATATGCCCAGGATTTCACCCCAACTTTTTTTTTTTCACATCCCACCCCCACCTTATTTAAAAGCTTATGCCTATTTTTGTGGAAAATGAAAAAAAAAACATTTATCATTCTTTGTGCCTATGGAATGTATTAGAAAGTAATAAACCTTGACAATTAATACTTTTTTGAAAGCAGATGGCTTCAGGATCTCAGTAAACATACATTTAGACAGATTCCACCCCCTCCTCCCCTTGATACCCATTTATAGATCAGCTGGTATTGGTGATTTTGGTGTATAGCCAGTGCATTTGGACTGTGGGCATTAACTAATCTACCCCTTATGCTATACTTTTTTCTGAAAGCTTACACCCACAGGGTGTCATACCAAATTAACTGAGGCAGGTCTCACCCTCTTCATCTCTTCACTATCCATGTATATTGATGTATTTGGAGCCAATTTGATTAGTGTATAGTTCATTTCCATATTCAAATTATTTTTTATTTTGATACAACTAAAGGAAAAAAATAGCCCTATTCAGACCTATTCTGGCCTACTGTATATTGGTACAAATATCGCATTGACGAGAATTTAACATATTTCCTCAATCTTAGGACTTTTAGTATGTTGTTCTGGACACCTCAAAGAAATTATATAGGCTGGGGGCTCAGTGAGCTAGAGCCTCATACCATCACTCCGGGGACCCGGGGTCAAGTCCGACCCAAGGTCATTTCCCGATCCCACCCCATCTCTCTCTCTCTTTTTTGTTACAATAGTTCTTATTGTGTTTCCACTACTAGAGACCGCCCCTAGCAGAACTGCAATTGGAATTGAAGGCTGAATGGAGTTAAGAGAGAGTGATAGGGAGTGAACTGGCTCGCTGTAAATGGGTTCCGGTCACGGTAGATGTCTATGCGGTTAAAATTTTCTCTGAGATATTTGTTCACGTATGATAGGCACATGCCACAAACATTCTATAATGTCCTAAATTACATTTTTTTCTTAATCCACTATCATATGCAGAATTGAATCAGACGGCTCTGTAATGAATGGAACGACACTGCCATCTAGAGGATGTCTAGCATGCATATCAGTGTATTTGCAAATTAGTAGGCATTTGTTTGTGGATCTGTGTGGATTCCACGGAACCATTACCTATTTGTAGACAACCTTCTGTGTATTTACAAAAATTTAAGAGACAATTTTAACCTCAAAGATGTCCCATTGAGGACATAACATGGGGATTTCAAAACGTATCTGTCGGCCACTGGCCGTATTGTATCTAATGTGCAGACGTTTGAGTCTTGAGATCTTCATGTCACTAAGACGGATGGCAAGCTTTGTTCTTTGCTACATGAGCCCTAATTGAACCAAGCGCTTTTCATGTTAGTGTCTGATGAAGGGATTTTGCCTTACCTGACCCATGCACTACTTGACTGTAATTTGTCGCACTTAGGCAAAGGCCTTAGAGTGAAGAGGGCCTGCAGCTCCACCTCAGATACACTCTGTGAGCCTCTGTATGGACACTACTGCACTGACCCAATCCAAGATGGCTGCCGGGGAGCTGTGGAACACACAAAGTGCGCACCTGGCCAGTTCATTAGGCAGAATGGTCAGTTTGTGAGTGTGGGGGTGGGGGGGGGGGGGATATTCAATCAGTTAGGGTATTTCATCAGCAAGTCCTCTCTCTTGTGCAGGTTCCCCATCTTCAGATACTGTATGTGGTGACTGTGCTAATGGCACATACTCAGATGGATCTTTCACATCCTGCAGACCTCACACACAGTAAGCACACCACCTACATTACTAAAAGATGTTAAAAGAATGCCGTGTATAACAGACCTGTTTTTTTCCCCCCATGTAGGCATTTTGACTTCAGCATACCTAAAGTCTTCTTTTTAACATAAAATGTTTAATATAGTTCTGTCAAACAATAAAAAAAATCTGATTAATCACAACATTTTTCGAAAACACTTTTAATCGCAACAAAATTCCTCCAGTAAGAATTTGGATGCTAGGGTATGTTGGATGATCCTTATTTTGCCCTGGAAAGACCCTGATGCTATATAGTTGGCTTTGTTCTTCTCAAATGGGGCAGTTCACACCTATCCCCTACCCCCACAGATTCCCCAAACATCAACCCTCTGTTGTTGTTGGACATTCAGGAGCTAGGCCATAATCTTTGTCTAATTTGACTTAATAGCCGAGCCATTTTCTATCTGAAATTGATCATAATACATGCCATGAAAGTGGAACCATAGGCCCCAGGATTAATCTGAGTTAATTTTTTTAATCTGAGTTAATTTTTTTGGATCAGTTAATTCTGCCAGTACTAGTTTAATATTAAAAAAGTTAGCTTAGTTTAGAATGCCCCTTTCTCCCATCCCCTCCAATATAGACAAATCTGACAAGCGTTTTGTGTAGGCTGCCATCTTGTGGCGGCGCCATTGTTGGACTGTCAACAAACCTTTTTGACAATGCACAGTCAATGACAACTAACAGCAAAGACCTTGGAATAGTCTGAAATTATACAGGTAGTAATGAATCTCGTAAATCACGGCATTTTATGGTGTGCCATCACGTTATTCCTATGGACAGATTGGTGATCTGGGTAGCTCATTAATGGCGCCTGCTTACTTCCGGTAGTTTCGTCGGATTTGTGTGTACAAAGACTATGTTTGTGTTAATCACTGACAGGTGTCAAACTCCTGGAATGGATGTCATCAGAGAGGGCACTTTGACCTCTGATGCTGAATGTGGGAAACATCGCATCAACTTCATTATTCCCTCAGTGGTAGCCATCTTGGCACTGGCAGCAGTTCTATTCCTCGTGTGCCGTTTTCAAAGAAGGGTAATTTTTTTTTTTCTTACTAGTACATTGTTATTACTACTTTAATTGCAATTTAACGGATGATATCAAAGACAGTGCACTTGCTACAGGGCCAATGGCACTTGAACAGTTCCCCACTTGAGCTTACAATCAGTGTTGTTCTATGTAGAAAGCCATCTCAACCCAACCCAACCCAACCCAATAGCAGCAGCACATAAACAATTCTTACCAACAAGCAAGCAAGCAAACAAACAAATAAATCTCCAAAATAATGACCTCCTGATGTGAAGGTTTTTTACTGCTGCATTAGGAGATGAGGTCCCTCACTGAATTGTATTACTTCATTTTCCTGAAGGGGGAGCAGGGAGATCTTGTCCTTCGTGGTTCTGGTCAGTCCAACTGCCAATGCCTCCAGAACAAACCAAGAGGGTCAGATCAGAGTGAAGGACCCCTTCTTCAGGCTCCAGCAAAGGATGGATTAGGGCGGGCTCCGGTTCCTGAGGGGGTTTGAGGTCCTCTAACATCTATTGGAGGGTCCTTCAACGCTTTGTCACTACAGACAAGTTGCAGTGATGGAGATGCTCAAAGGAAAGACTGGAGACACCCTGTCTGCAATCCAAATTTGGCTCTTCCACCAGTCCCATGCACAGTTTCTGGGGTCTGATGCTCTTCTCTGTTTTATTTTCGCCTCCATTTCTCATTATGCACTTAAAGTCCCTTTAATACTTGTGCTACTGACATTGCTGCACCATTGCTGCACCATTTTGTACTGTTTTTATTTTTCTACTCCATGGAAAATCTGTTGTGAAAAATGTAACATAGTGCGTACTATATTTTTATAATGGTTATATATGACTTTATGATTGTTTTTAGGTGACTTGTATTGATTGTATGCACTGTTACACATATGTGACTTAAGTGAACTCAGGGCAAAGAAATAACTGACTTTTAAACAGTGTTACATATGTGATGTCTGTACTTACTTTGTTCTCCCTTATATGGTGCATTACAAAAGGTGCCAACACAAGGTAAAAATGTCTGTAGATTGTTGTGTATTGTATGACATGTTCATACGAAGTGATGCACTATTTTAATAAAGCTTTCCTGTATAGCAGCCTGTATATACAGCTAGAGTATATCTCACTATGAAGCTGGTAATAGTGAGATAATAATAATGGGATAATGATAAAACTTGTAGGAAGACAGAGTGCCGGGTGAGGGTGGTCCCCTTAGCAACACCAACCCCAGCATGCCCCAGGGTATCATCGGTAGGCAGCAACATCCGGGTCGCATCAATACTATCATCATGGCCTATAGAACAAGACGATAAAAAAACAGCCCATGTCAGAATGCTTATGCCACTGAATTGTCACTGTTTTTCAGAAGAATAACATGATTGTGCAGTTTTCCTCCTATTCCATGATTTTATTTGCAATTGCTAATGAATAATAAAGCAGTGAAGCTGTGTTGTGGATTGGGTACAGAGCCGCATATAGAGAGATTAGTTGTCCGAACTCTCATACGGCCCTGATTGGGTAGTGACTATACTGCCCTCTGGTAGAGGAAATGGAAAATACAACTTTTATAGACCACACACCTTTTTGGTTGTGGCCTAGGCCAGGGTACGGTGCTGAAAAGTTAAGTCATTCATTTAAGAGCCAAAAAGTAAAGACCAGAGTAGTCTAACAATCAAACTGCACTATAAAGACTTCAGATGACAACCACATAGAAACTGCAGACCTTTGGTAGCTCTCATAGGCTTTGTACACTGAGGATGTTTCCATGATGTAAAAAATTTGCCAAAAATAATTGCATAACAGATTTCCCCAGTAGTCTATCAAATCATTGCTTATCGTACAGTTCCATTACTATCAGACTATAAAAGACCTTTGGGCAATTATATGCACTGTATAAAAACATACAATGAACAAGATCATCACTACCAACACAGACACGCACACACACAGATACACATAGACACACACACACAAAATAACAAATCACTCATTAACTGTGACGTCAAAGCCCTGAAGTGCAAAAGTACAGAGGCCTCAGACGACCCAACTGTCATTGCAAACAGAATTTTTGTTGCATAGGTTGCTTCTCTCTCTCTCTCTCTGTCTCTCTCTCACAACCTCTCTCTCTCTCTCAACCTCTCTCTCTCTCTCTCTCTCTCTCTCTCTCCTCTCTCTTTCTCTCAAAACTTTCCCCTCTCTCTATCTCTGTCTCTTGTCTTTCTCACAACTTCTCTCCCACCCTGGGTCCTGTTGATTGCTGTTGCTTGCTGGGATATTGATTTCCTGTGCTGTGCTTCGAGACTCTTCATGTCAGACTGATCCCAGAACTGAGGTCAGTGCCAAGATGGACCGGCTCCTGAGGAAGTGTCGGATCAGAAGCTCACTGGCCAGAGAATGCCTGGCTGAAGCCCTGGGAGTCTATGTTATGATAGTAAGTGTGTGTGTGTGTGTGTGTGTGTGTGTGTGTGTGTGTGTGTGTGTGTGTGTGTGTGTCTGTCTGTCTGACTTCACACTGTGTCATACGTTATTGTAAGTGTGTGTGGGTCTGGCATGTATGGAACTGTCACAGTTGATGCTTACTGTCTATTATATTCTATCTTACTGTCTATTATTGTGTGTGTGTGTGTGTGTGTTGCTGAGAAACTCACTAATGCATAAGCCTACTGTATTATTACTAAAAATAGTTTTGTTCCACAGTAAAAATGGCAGTCTGCTCGGGGTCACAGACATAAATTTAACACTTAATATTTTTAAAGTTAGAAATGTAAAAAGAAAATAAGAACATTCTCTGTAAATAGGTGAATGAGGAACTATATAAAAAACGTTGAAACAAGATATACAAGAAAACGTTGAATGAACAGTGAATTTCGAGTCTACAATTTTACGTCTATGCATGTCTGTATTCTAATGCATGTTTGAGGGGCTTGCTTGCATGAATTGGTGCTCAAGGGCGTGTGCGTGATATTGTCCTTGTCCACCACCCTGATAAGAGATGGGTTATAAAGGCTTATCATATCTTATCATACAGTTATAGACTATTGACAATGATAGCCAGTATGAAATAAAGCACAAAGCATTGTTGAATTTATTTCCTTGAAAAGTATTGCACTTATTATACGCTTGATGCTGATTTCATGATTTACTTGATATTCTGAAGACATCCTAACCTACATGCTTCATAGGTTTATACCTCATTGTCAGTGTTTAGTGTTATCAGTTTTCTAGTGTCTAGATTGCAGATTGCAGATCAGTTTCAAATCAGTGCAGGTATCTGAGACATGTTTTTTAGGAAATGGGAGCAACTACTAGCTGAGGACTTTGTAATTATTTTGAAGGTGGATTCTGTGTTACTGTTTTGGGTCAGGAATGTTTATTTTCAGATAAATGCTCCAAAAATATTCAGTTTTATTGTATAGGGAAGAGGTTGCCTCCAATTTGTGTTCAGTTTTCTGAGCCTGTGTACCACAAAAAGGGCAGATATTTCTTTTACAGGGCCCCAAGATAATGAATTTGTTAGCATGTCATTAGATTTTATCCTTCGGAAGTCATACAGTATATGACATTTGTCTGACCAACACAAACACATAACACATCCTGAAGTTCTGGGATACTTTATTGTCCTTTAGAATTCCATGTGACAGTTGTTTAAAGTCTCGATTTCCCTTTTTGCTGCATGTGCTGTTCTCAGCTATTCGGATGTGGCTCAGTGGCTCAGTCTGTGACCTCCAACAGCATCAAAGGAGAGTACCTGTCAATCAACCTGGGCTTTGCCCTCGGAACTACTTTTGGTGTGTATATCTCCAGAGGAGTGTCAGGTGAGTAGCTGCCTTTCATTTTTGTGCATCATTACACAAATAACACACACACACACACACACACACACACACACACACACACACACACACACAAGACAACACACAAGCTCTTTTTTATTTTCAAGACATACTTATATGAACTGACTTGACTTTTTAAAATAACATACAGAACATTCTGTTAAAAGTTGTTTAATACTTGACCCACTCACACATAAGTCGTTGTATGAAGCAATGTTCTTGTTATGACTATACAAAAAATGTATGAATAATTTAACATCAGAACAAATAATGTAGTCACTGACTATCTGTTTCTCTAAAATGCCAAATAAAACCGTTCTAGGCTCTACATTTCTGTCACAATAATTACAGTATAGTACAATTCTCAGTCACTCTGTCTGTCTGTCTGTCTGTCTGTCTGTCTGTCTGTCTGTCTCCTTACAGGTGCCCACCTTAACCCAGCCGTGTCTCTCAGTCTGTGCCTGCTGGGTAGACACCCATGGACTCGCCTGCCTTTCTACATCGTCTCTCAGTTCCTCGGGGCCTTCCTGGCCGCTGCCACAGTCCACCTCCAGTACTACGGTAGGCACACACACACACACACACACACACACACACACACACACACACACACACACACACACACACACACACACACCACCACACCACCCCCCCCCGCTGTGTCAATGGCGTAGACTTAGTTGCAGTAGCTAGGAAAGTAGGTAGGTACAGACAGACTGTGTGTGTGTGTGTGTGTGTGTGTGTGTGTGTATTGTGTGTGTCAAGGCCATAGGCTTAGTTACAGTCTAACCCAACTTCATTAAACCTAATGTTATGAGCCCTATGCTAGTGTTAGTAGCATATTTCACAAGAGTTTGAGGTTATGTGCGGTTTTAAAATGTGCTGTTCTGAATGGATGTTGACCCTCTTAAAGTACAGAAAAGTGAGATTTATATAATCTGTAACCAACCAAACAAGTTTAACTGTCTTTTTTACAATTCCTTTTACTTTTACTGTTTCTATAGCTAGTCCTAAGTCTACTTTTTATGATTTCCCCTGCAACACTTCCAATGTTTGCACATACATTTTATACTTATGTTAAGATTTTCAAAGAGTAGCCTATATATTGTTTACTTGATCTTACTTGATCAGCAACATTGAATATAAAACATAATAGCTTTTTAAAATAGCCTTTTCTGTATTTACACAGTTTTTTATGAAGTGTTAGTGTAACTGTGTGAATTTTCATGCCCACAGATGCCATTGGGACTTTTGGTGGAAGTAAGCTTGAGGTAACTGGGCCCAATAGTACAGCGGGCATCTTTGCCACCTACCCTGCAGATTACCTCTCTCTAGGCGCCGGAGTCATAGACCAGGTGAGTACTTACAGCATTCTCTCTCTTACCTTAAAGGAGAAATACAGTGTAAATCAATCCATAGCCCTGTTGTTCAAACTCGTCTAGTGATGTAATGTAGGTAGGAAAAAGAAATAGAACAGGGTATTTGAAAATACTGCATTATGTGGCTTCATGTGAATGCAATGAAATGATCTTAAGGGAACTTAGTGCTCCATATTATACTCATCTGCCAAGAGTGAACGCACACACAAGCACACACATAGACGCAAAGTGTGCATGGAGTAGAAATTAACACACACACACACACACACACACACACACACACACACACACACACACACACACACTATGAACTCTTTGACTCCTGGACTCCAAGACATGTTAGGTTTGAGGTGTTAAGAGGGCACACCAGTCTCTCCAGTAATCCAATAACACTATTAGTGTGGTCTATCTACACTGTAGGCTGGTTTCATTCAACATCCAGTATCAGTTTGGGGTAGGCTGAGTAGCTCAGTATGATGCAAGTTACTAGGCCTATATTTGTATCCAGTTCTACATTCTAATTGAATTAGTTAAACTATCTAGCTAGAAAAAATAAAAAGTAGTGTTTGCACGTAGACAGCAACAGAGAGATCCACCACTGTTCTAAAGAATAACAAGAACTTTAGCGATTGGTCCCTTTGAATATGATGTATCTCTTGTAGTCCCTTTGAGCAAGACATCATATCTCTCGTTCGTGATTGGTCACTTTGAGCATGCCGTTGTGCCTCTCGTAGGTGACTGGTCCCTTTGAGCATTGCTTCATGTCTCTCATAGGTGATTGGTCAATTTAAGCATGCCATTATGTCTCTTGTAGATGATTGGTTCCTTTAACCATGTTGTTGTGTCTCTCATAGGTGATAGGTTCATTTGACAATGCGTTGTGTCTCTTGTACGTGATTGGTACCTTTAACCATGACATCACGTTTCTCTCGTAGGTGATTGGCACGGCGGCTCTGCTGGTGTGTGTCCTGGCCATCGGGGATCAGAGGAACACACCGGCACCTCGGGGCCTAGAGCCGGTTCTAGTGGGGGCCATCGTCATGGTGATCGGCGTCTCCATGGGCTCCAACAGTGGCTACGCCATCAACCCGGCGCGAGACCTGGGGCCCAGAGTCTACACCTACATCGCTGGCTGGGGGGCGGAGGTGTTCAGGTGAGCCAGAGAGGGTTGAAGCGGAGTGAGAGGTCCATACGTTTGTTAAGTTCCTTATTCTATTTTTGTAAGGGGGAGGGGGGAAATCCCCCTTTCATGGAGACCAAAGTCTTGTCCTGGAACTATTCACTTTTGCTTCAACGTATTAAACGCATTATATTGCTCCATCTTGGTCAGTATTCCATGATCTTTGGGTGAGCTGTGCCTTTACAGGGACTAGGAGGCCTGAGGCCAAGCATCAGCAACTGTACTATAATATCAGCAGTGTTCTGTCAGATCCACAGAGATACTTAGAGAGTTTTGACAGACTGTAGGGAGGCACACGTAACCAAAGCATATTCATACATGTAAAATCATTCTCTCTCTCTCTCTTTCATACAAACACACACACTCACTCACTCATCTGTCTGCAGTGCGGGGCAGTCGTGGTGGTGGGTGCCGGTGGTGGCTACTTCCCTGGGCGCTGTGTTGGGCTCTCTGCTGTATGAGCTGCTAGTTGGGGTCCACCTCCCTGACCCTGACCTTGACCCCGTGACCTCTACCTCGGGACAGGAGCTCGTACTCTCCAACCACCCAGCACTGGAGCTGGAGGGAAAACATCCAGATGGAGAAATTCACAAACCGGCAAACCCCCCAAATCCCCAAGAATGGCGGGAGAGACCCACCTGAGGCTCTGTCTGAAGAGCAGAGGAGACGCTGTAAGAGGACATAAACAAACAAACGAACTTAAACATCCAATAGAGGGCATAAATAAACACGGTTTGTAAACAAACAGTTTGTAAACATGTCAAGGGACCGATCTCCACTGCCTGGGTGTATCAGATATGACACTTTTTGCACTATGGTTTCCATAGCAACCCTCTGCACCTTTCTAAGGACATTATAGCGCCCCTCTGCACACTTCTGTACTATAAACACTTCCATACTTCTGTACTACAACTCATTGTTTGACATACAGTAGTTTAGAGCTCTTTTTATAGTGTGTTTATAAATGTGTGTTTTAATAATTTTTATCAAAATACTCTTATCTTATCCAAGGAGATTGCACCAGAGAGGTCAGTAATCCAGGATCTTTGATTGCGCTGCACTGATTGATATGGCATCAATTTTATGTTATGTTCTGATGTAGCAGCTGATGCTTATACTGAAAGCAACTTATAGTTTGCCAGTTAACAATAACTTCAAGGCCAGTAAGCCTAGGTTAGAGCAACTTAAGGTTTTAGTGCCTTGCTTAAGGGTAAAAGCCGGGACAGTTGGGATTGACCCGAATTATTGATTTATGTTGAATATACTATTTTATGTGAAATATGTCAATACAATATGTTGGAATATATGGAAGTGTCTCTTTTTTTGTCACTTTTGATACAATGTAATGCATATATTAATTCATTTTTGATACCAAATGGTGTAATAACACCATACTTTAATACAAAATGAGTATTAAAGACAAGATATTTACGATGATATTTTAAAATGTTAGATAAAGAAAACACATAAAAGTAAGGCGGCCTTGGCGACCTACACATCTCATTTGCATAGAGGTGGCAGCTTCTTTGTGGTACAAAGAGTTTGGTCCATATAGGGATTGAACTTGCAACCTTGGCATTATTTGCACCATGCTCTAACCAACTGAGCTAACCAGCACCACTCACATTCCCAGTCCTGGTCTTTGTGAAAGTAGTACACAACTCTGTTTTTGATGTGGGAAAGCCAACACAGTGCTCAAACCCACGACTGGCTGTCGGCAAGCGGACGCACGTACCAAACTGACCCAGGGCTAATGCCTGGCAGCTTCTTTGCGGCACTAAGGGTCTGGCCCGTACAGGGATCAAACTGGCGACCATGGCGTTGTTAGCACCATGTTCTAACCAACTGAGCTAACCAGCCACAGGGCGAGTGCACTGCACCCTCCTCCTCAGTCCTGGTCTTTGTGAAAGTAGTGAAACTGAAATCCATCACACAGCTCTTAGGGCAAGGTTTTGTTAAAAGTATAATGTAAATGTTTAAATGTATGCAAATATCTCAATTTGGCAAAAAATGACTTTTATCCCACAAGGCTTGCGTATTATCCTATTAATGAGATTGTATTCTTTTCAATGTAAAATTATTTTTTTACCAATAATTATTACCATTGTGCCCTTAAGATCCACTAAATCTGATAATTTTGTGAAGATAGACTGGGCCCAAGTCTATGAAAAGAGACCTGAAAATGTTCTGAAGGCAAATGTGAGGAAAAAATACTTTATATAAATTTAGTTTACCCCTCACTGTACTATCTGCATAAAGGACAAAACTGAATAAATACATTTATAATAATCTTATTTTACCCCTAGAATATAAAATACCATCATTTTCACAATTTCTGCTTGGTTACCTGATAAATTTGCTGGAGCACAGCATCATGTAGAATAGTATAAAACTGCATTTAAGAAGAACAAAAAACTCAATCGATCCATCTTTTGTTTGTGTGCAGAAATAGTTAGTCAATAGCAATGAATAGCAAGCACATTGTAGCTATTTCAATTACCAATATGTTAAAATATAAATGATATAGTCAATTATTGCTACTAAATAATAAAAGACCAGGTGGACAGGCACATCCATGCCGTACGGTTGTCATATTTATTATAACTTCAAACAGGAGAGTAGAAGCAGACATAAAGGGGTATGACAGTGTTGCAAGCAGCAATCACAGAAAAATAAAATGATTAAAGATGTATATTTATATGCAAGGGTTGTACATAACACAAACATTTTGTTTTCTTAAAAAAAAAGGACACACACACACACACACAGGCGGTCACAGAGTCACAAGGGTGATGATTGACTACTACTGTCCCTGTGTAAATAGAAAAAGACTCATATCAAAGAGGGGGTGGAAATAAACAAAACAACAAATTTTATACACACGTCTCGGAAAGCACTTTCACTAAATGCCTTCACACACATCGTCGTCGTCTTTCTTTTCTTTTTTTTTTTTTTGGATAGTTTTTGAGATTCTTTTGTAAAAAATATGTAACTTATATCCAAATAGCCATTCATGGTTCAGTCAGCTCCGAATCAGCTGAATAAAAAAAAAAAAAGACAAAAGTTTAAATACCTTTACAGTAAGTGGAATTCACACTTCACATTGTCTACTAACCCCACCTAAATGTTTCTCGAATTACTGCGTTGTACAGTACATACACACCTACACGCACACACATACAAACACACACACATTCACACATACATACACACAAAAATGTGCTCTTGCAAGAAGTGCGTAACCGTGTTTTTTTTTGTTGTCATTTTTTCACAATATTTTTTTCTGTTTTACATTTTTGTAACACATCAGACATCACACATCTGTCATGCAAAGAGCGGGAAACGTAAATCTGCCACATAGTTCAGTAGACTATCCTCCCACATAATATAAAGTTCCATCACTTTTCTACCATTCCTTAATCAGATAGTTCAAAAAGACACAATACGCGTAACGTATAAATAAATAGATCAGTACAATGTCGATACAATTTTTAATATTACTTCTGTTCATTTAGAAACACCTTCGATAGCACCTCTGTGTGTGTGTGTTTTTTTTTTTTTTTTGCAGTCGTTAGTCAACATCCCACCCCTACACACACCACCCGCCAACACCCCCAGTAACACTGACCAGACAACAGCTTTTGACCAATCCACATATAACTACTGAGACATTCCCAAAAGAACTACAGCTGATCTGGAGTCAGTCTCTGACCTGTACCTCTGTACTGTACGGCATTAAAATGGAATTGTGTTGTGAGCCCTTGGCTGGAACTCATGCAGGAGGAAGAACTCATCTGGGGATTCTGTTTGGGTAAGTAGTAGATGATGGTACACGCCCACAGCCTGGACTGGCATAGCTAAGAGCCAATCAGAAGTTCAGAATGCATGAAAAATGTCGGTTGAGTCAGGGTCTTGGTTCCATTTTCTTTTTTGAAGTTTGAAGTTCTCTTCTCATCAAGAAGATCCATATAGTTTTATCTCATCTGCTCTCTGATTGGCTCGAGTATCTTTGCTTTGTGATGACATCACATTAGAGTTAAGACCAAAATGATTCATACTGTTGGCAAATGACACTGGTGAATATAAAAGACTGTAAGACTGATAAAAATACGGAATAAAAAATGTTTTAGTTTTTTTTATGGACCATTTTTAGAACAGCTCTAGGGAACCTAAAACAACTGCAGATTGCTGCAAATTCAGATGGTTGTAAATAATTAAAAAATGTGATGTGATATTAATTTCACACATTGTCTTACTATGTTTAAATATCAACCAGGTGTCATTTGCAGACAAAAAAAAAACCTTTTGGCGAAAAGAAAATGTACTTTGTATAGAAATTTGCTAGTGGTATATGAGTTATTTTGGGCATAACTGAAATGACTTCTCTGTTGTCTCGACAGATGGGGAAGACTGTCCCGTGTTTCAGTGGAGGATGGCCCAGGCTTGTAGTTTAACACACAGTCTTGTGCCAATGTCATCTTCACTGTTGCTGATGCACTGGAGTCATTCGTTCCAACCCACCCCCAGCTCCTCTCTCTCTCTATCTCTCTTCTCTAATGCCTTCTTTTTCTTCATTCTTTCTGTCCTTCCTCCCTCTGTCCTCCTTTCTTCCGCCTCTTCCTCTATGTGGGTTTGTCGTTCTTGTGTGCGGTGATGAAGGCCATCCCATGCGTGCGGAAATGTGTGTTCAGGTCGCCCTGCTTGTCGAAGCGTCGCCTGCACACCCTGCAGCCGTAGCTCCCGTCCTCGCCCCGGATCGGCGAAGTCGGGGAGCCGTCTGGCGTCATGCCTGCCCCGGCGCCGTTATCGGGCGAAGAGGAGGCACCCCCGCCGGTGTTAGCGCCCTGGCCACGAGTTTCGTTACGCAGCCGGTGCGTGATGAAGCGGTGGCGAGCCAGCGAGCCGGCGGAGGCGAAACAGGCGCCACACTGGGTGCACTGCAGCGACGCCCCCACGCCTCCCAAACCGCCCTCCGCCTGGTGCTGCGGGATGTGCTGCTGAAACTCCGCCCAGTCCTCCGTGGTGAAGCCGCACGGCGTGCATTTGTAGCCGGTGGTGGCGGCCGCAGCTGCGGTAGTAGTGCCGCTCTCCTCTCCCTCCCCTCCGCCACGAGACTCCTCCCCTTCCTGCCGAGGCTCGTCACGATCTTGTTGCTGCGGAGTCGAGGCGTCGCCTGTCACTGCGGGACGCCAGCGCTTCACGACTCCACCACCGGCGCCCTCGGCCCCCTCCTCGAACGCACCGTCCCCCTCCTGCTCCGACGAGCTGCCTACTCCCCCCTCAGATGGAGCGGAACGCTTCCTGGTGTTGGGCGGACCCTGAGGGAGAGAAGGAGGGGCATACATGTGTCATCATAGTGCCCACAAACATACAAATAATCAAACGTATTGATCCATGTATGATTTATATTATATGTGTCGGGAGGGCGCGCTCAACTTCAAAAGTAAGATAAATAAAAGACTTTGGGTGTGTTAAA
This sequence comes from Sardinella longiceps, assembly GCA_027497455.2. NCBI lineage: Eukaryota > Metazoa > Chordata > Actinopteri > Clupeiformes > Clupeidae > Sardinella > Sardinella longiceps. The sequence continues at coordinate 22,078,177 of JAODXP020000029.1, forward strand.
AAGGAAAACTATAGATTTATATTGCATATTTATTAACTGCAGTACAAAGGAAAATATACTGAATATTGACAAAATACCTATTTATCAATGTGTGATTTATATCGTACCAGTAACTTAAAGGAGAAATCCGGGTTGATAAGGACCCAAAGTATATTGCAACATCATAAAAAGTTGGAAGGCTTGCCGGGGAGCAGAATTTTGGTAGTAAGAAGCTAACTGTACAGTTACAAGTTACTGTACAAGTTTTTAATGATTGGTTTTAAATGTTGGAACTGTCATTATACTGTCAATGAAGTGTGGGGCTATTTTGAGCCTCCCTATGGTTTAAAACAGCAATTTGTCCACTAACACCTAGCTAGGTGCCCCCGGAAGCTACAACTAGCAAGTGGTCTTCTCCGGCGTGAACGAACATATCAAAATTATTCTCAAATGTTCAAACTTTTCATGATGTTGCAATAAACTTTCGGTCCTTATCACACCGGATTTCTCCTTTAACAACACAAGTGAGCCAAAACTAGGGCAAGGGATGGAAGAGTGGAGCAAATAATGAATCCCAATGTCCACCCTAACTTTGGACCCTAAACCTCATCTGGCATAAATCAGGCAATCAGGAAGCCCATTCATAGCAGTTAAAGGAAAATACCAGAGTGAATTCAAGCATAGCCCTGCTGCATGAGCCTTCTAACAGCAATATACTGTATTTCGCATGAAATGAAAGAATTTCGAACAGCATAGACCTAACGCGAACGCGAAACACTTTACATTGAGTCAATGTAACCTCAAATCTTACTTTCGGTTTCCAACAGTCAGGTCCCATTGATTCAGTGTAAAGTGCCTGTTCGCTTCTGCGTTCGCGTTCGGTCTGTGCTGTACCAAATAATTTAGTTCCACTCGCTAATAGCGCATTTAGCAAGATCTTTCAACTGGGCTATGCTGGTATTTTTCTTTAAGTCTTTAAGGGTTCAGGAGGTAGGGCTTAGGGCTCAAGAGACTGACCTGTCTGTCTGCTGGCTGTCTGGAGCGGATGCCGTGTCTGACCCGGATGTGTTTCTCAAGGATCAGCCTGCTGCTGAATGTCCGCTTCCCCTCCGAGCAGTACCTACACACACACACACACACACACACACACACACACACACACACACACACACACACACACACACAACAATGATTTGTTCATTTCCCAAACTACACAACATTGACAGTGTGTCTCAGGTACATTTTTAACACACAAACCCGCACATACTGTAAGGGATCAATGTACATTTTTTTCTGCTTGCAACAGCATGCAACGATTGATTCACACTGCCACAACTCCTCTTTAAAACTGTCCTGTCGCAGATCTTCAGTCTGAATTGGCTTTTACAGAGCTCCCTCAGACTGTGACTACTATAAGTGCGCTAGCATGTTAGTTCATCTCAGCCCTGTGGTAAGTTTCGCTAGGCTACTTACTGGCAATGGAAGACTCTGCGGATGCCCTCATGGATGACTCGCACGTGCCGCCGCAGGCTATTGGCCGAGCTGAAGGAGCGCTCACACATCCGGCACGGGAACTTCTTCATTGGCTGCAGTGGGGGAGAAAAGCAAGGTTAACACAGGTGTGTTTTAAAGTGAGAGGAAAGCAAGGTTTAGACGGGTGTGTTTTAAAAAGAGAATGTGTCTAGCACCTACAGTATTATCTGGTTCTTTGTGTGTGTCTGTGTGTGTGTTTATGTGTGCCATTTATGATCTGGCTGTGTGTATGTGGCCTTGTGGGAGATGCAGTCCTCTTTCACAGTTCTTTCTGCGCATGAGACACTTGTGGCACTCATTATCTAATTGTGTGTGTGTGTGTGTGTGTGTGTGTGTGTGTGTGTGCGTGTGTGTGTGTGTACCTTCCCATGCTCCTTCCTCGTGGGATATGTAGTCCTCTTTATCACAGTAGTGTGTGCGACACTCTAGGAACTTATTATCTGCGCGTGTGTGTGTGTGTGTGTGTGTACCTTGCCATGCTCCTTCCTCATGTGAGAGATGTAGTCCTCTTTCTCAGGGTAGCGTGTGCGACACTCTCTGCACTTCCACTCCAAGGAGGAGCTCTCGGGCGAGCTCACCGCCTCCTCTTCATCCTCGTTCTCTTCATCCTCCTCTTCCTCTTCCTCCTCGTTCTCCCCGCCCTCCCCCTGTCCGTCTCCCTCCTCCTCCCCAGGCTCTCCGCCACCCCACTCCTCCCCCTCCTGGCCTCGGCCTTTGGGGATTGGCTGCATCGTTGTGAGGGGTGTGGCCCCGGGAGTGGTGACTGTAGTGGTGGGCGGGGTCTCCGGTTTGGCAGACAGGCCTCTGTGGACGGTCTGATTGGACAAAAGAGACAGGAAGTTAAGTGACAGGTGCGCACAGTTTGCAAATCATTATCATCAATTTCATCATGAATCGATTAATATATTTCTGTAAAGTTCTAGAG